>JAQZBX010086574.1:0-12976 GCA_029593785.1 Cabassous unicinctus | reverse complement strand
GCAGCCAACTCAATGGGAAAAAATATTTGGAAATCACATATCTGATAAGGGTTTAATATCCAGGATATATAAAGAGATGTTACAACTCAACAATAAAAAGACAAATGACCCAATTAAAAAATGGGCGAAAGACTTGAATAGACATTTCTCCAAAGAAGAAATACAAATGGCAAAAAAACACATGAAGAAATGCTCAACACCACTCATGATTAGGGAAATGCAAATCAAAACTACAATGCGATATCATTTCACACCTCTCAGAAATGTCACTATTAAAAAGACTGAGAACTACAAGTGTTGGGGAGGATGTGGAGAGATAGGAACACTTCTTCACTGTTGGTGGGAATGCAGAATGGTATAGCCACTATGGAGGACCGTTTGGCAGTTCCTAAAGAAGTTGAATATAGACTTGCCACGTGACCCTGCAATACCACTACTGGGTATATACCCAGAAGAACTGAGAGCAGTGACACGAACAGACATCTGCACACCGATGTTCACAGCAACATTTTTCACCATTGCCAAAAGTTGGAAACATCCCAGGTGTCCATCAACAGACAAATGGATAAACAAACTGTGGTCTATTCACACGATGGAATATTGTGCAGCTGTAAGAAGAAATGAAGTCGTAAAGCATATGGCAACATGGATGAACCTGGAGGACATCATAATAAGCAAAGCAAGCCAGACACAAAAGGACAAATACTGTATGAATGCATCACTATGAACCAAATATATTGAGTAACATATTGTTTGATTCAAAAATTTTTATAGGTATCCAGTACATTTAATTGAGAAATGTGTATATTTATTCATCTGTGTTTACTTTTTAGTTTTTAATTGTTTATATTTTCAATTATTAAATGTACAAAATGAAGTAAAAAAAACAAAAACCTCACCAGTCTCCAGCAGGCGTCAGAGAGCACCACTTGCCTCTGCCTCCGGCTTGCTCACCAACTAATGTTATCAGATGGCTCTGGCTTCTGGGCTTCCAAAGTTCTTGGCTTATGTTGCATGAAAGAATTGAAGGACATGCCAAGGGGTAGGCAAGGGAGAAAGGAGCTTCTTAAGAAACCAGAAAGGGGAGCGGCTGTGGCTCAGTGGCTGGGCTCCCGTTTTCCATGTGGAGGCCCCGGGTTCAACTCCCAGGGCCTCCTGGTGAGGGCGAGCCGGCCCGTGCGGCGCGGTGAGCGGGCGCAGCAGGACGACGCAACAAAGGGAGACAAGCAGGCACAGGAAAACGCACAGCGAATGGACACAGAGCACAAGCAGCAAGGCGGGGGGGGATAAATCTTTAAAAAAAAAAAAGAAACAAGAAAAAAGATATACGGTCTATGCCTTGGCATGCACTGCAGGCGTGCTGCAGGGTGAGCTGTGTGCGTGGGACCCTATGTCAGGGCTTTTCCAGGTCCACTTGCTGTTCTGACTGGTGGCCCCCGCTGTCATTTCCCCAGGGGGCCCAAAGGCGAGGCCCCTTGCGGGTGTCTGGGGCTTTCCCTTGACCCTGAAGATCTCATTCCAAGTGGGCTTCTCACAGCCGGGTTCTCGCAGGGTCCTTCAGCAGCCTCCTTGGTGGGTCTTCCCCTCAGGGGGTTTCCAGGAGGGGTTCCATGGCCACGTGTTTCACGGCCATGCTTTTCCACCAAGTCTTTTTTTTTTTTTTAAAAAGATTTATTCATTTATTTATTTATCCCCCCCTGCTGCCCGTGCTTTACCGTGTCCATTCGCTGTGCGCTTCCTCCGCGTCCGCCCATCTCCCCCCTGCTGTGAGGTACCGCCGCATCAGCCCACCGCGCCACGCGGGCCGGCCTGCCCTCACAAGGAGGCCCCGGGAAGCGAACCTGGGGCCTCCCACATGACAAATGGGAGCCACATCCATTGAGCCACACCCGTTTCCCTTCCACCAAGTCTTAGACTCATCTTTCCTTTTCCTACACCAGCTGCCTCAGTTGGTTTCCTCCAGTTATAATTCACCCCCTGAGACGCGCCTACTTTCTCTGAGCCCACTGCCTCAAGACACTGGAACAATTTGTATTGATTCTCAGTGCTAGGATTTAGTCAGAAGAAGGAACAAATGCCTGTCGGGGAAAATGCCAAGTTTGCAACAGGTGGCAAGGAGGCTGAGGACCCCAAAGTCCAGGCATAGAGGAGACTGTCGAAGTGGGCATAGAGTCCCGAAACTGAGGACAGGGCCGTGAGTGCCGCAGGGAGCAGGGGCTAAAGGCTGTGGTTGGCAAAGGGGCAGCTATGCCCAGATGGGTGTCAGGTGTGGAAGGAAGGGTTGTGTCCACGTTCATAAATGGCAGCCACTTCCCGGCCCCCCAGCCCCCACGGCCCTGCTCCCAAGGCCCCTTCCTGTTGGAGCTTCCCCAGTGCCCACCCCTGCCCTTTGGTCTCCCCTCCCCTAGACCGGGTGTCAGAGCCCAAAGCTGCACCATCAGAGGGAGGGGTTGCCTCACTGGCACCTGAGGGGTGCTTATGGCCCCCATGGGACCCGAGACCCACGTGCAGTGCGTCCAGAACAGCTTCAGGCAGGGGTGGGGCTCCAGGAAGAATGGCACCACGTTGACTAGAAGACGCCCCCATCCCAGATCCCTGAGGAAGCAGGGTGGGGGCAGGGGCCGAGCTACCCCACGGGAATTTCAGATAGTGACAACTGCCAGTCACTGCCCCCAGACTCACTGGCCGCTTCTGGGACAGACTGAGAGGGAGGTGGGGGCTGCAAGGAGGGAAGGAGGTCAGTAGTGGGGATTGGAGGGGAAGATGACATCACAGGGGAGGTGGTGACATCACAAGAACCAAGCTGTGAGCTGCCCTCTGATTGGCCAGAGGGCATGGAAAAAAGGCTGGTTGCCAGGGCCTGAGGCCAAACAGACTCAGAGCGAGCAGAGATGCTGCTGCTGCTGCTGCTGCTCCAGGTGCCCACTCGTCCTGTCCCAGGCCCCCTTCCCAAAGAGTGGGGTCCCCCTTGTTCACATCCTCCTTTGCTCTCCTTTGCTGGCCTAGGAGTCTGCATACCCACACTCAACACCCCCCTGGTTCCTGTCCCACCGGCGGACACCCCAACCCAGCCCTCCCATCCCAGCCCTCCGTGTTCGAGCCCCCACTGATCCACCAGCAGCTGTAGACCCACACTCAACATCCCGTGGACCCCTTCCCACCTGCAGACCCCTCATCACGGGCATAAGCATTCACAGCCGCATTCAACAAAAGTCAGCCTAGGACCCAAATTCAGAGTGCCCTGGATTGCAGCCTTCTGGCACAGTCTCCATCCCCGTCCAATCCTTCTACTGTACGACGCAGCCTGGAGGAGCCAAGCTCAGGCTCTCTGAGCCCTCCTGGGGAAACTCCAGCAAAGCCCTCCACATTTGCTGTCCCACTCAGCAAAGAGCAGCCACTGACCTGCACTCAGCATTTGGTAGACTCCCACTCACAGGCAAGCCCCTCAACCATGGGCTCTGCCTTGTACACCCCACTCACCCAAGGGCAACCTTGGACCCTGTGATGGTTAGACTAATGTGTCAACTTGGCCAGCTAATTGTGCCCAGTTGTTTGGTCAAGAAAGCACTGGGCTAATTGTAATACAAGGACATTTATGGACTTTAGACATCAGTGAGTTTTCTGCATAAATAGCTGATTACATCTACAATCAACCCAGAAGATTGCAGTCAGCAACGCTTTATCCAATCAGTTGAAGGCCTTAAAAGGGGAAGTGATTTCAGCATTCAGAGAGAATTTCCCAGTTTGACTTCGGACAGCCAATGTCTACTGGGAACTCATCAAGTACCTTCATCGGAGCCCCTGGTTTGCAGCCCGCCTGCAGAATTTGGACTTGTGCATCCCCATTGTCACATGAGAGAATTTTATAAAATCTCATGCTATTTACAAATATCTCCTGTTGATTCTGTTTCCCTAGAGAATCCTGACTAATACAGACCCCAACTCAGGGTGTCATGGATCCAGGCATGCCAGAAAGCCCTCCATCCAATGTCTCTGTACTGGAATCAACGTGCAACCAAGGACAGCCACGGGCCACTGCTCAGAGGCCCATGGACCAGACAACAACTGCAGGCTTTTCACCCAGTCTCTCTGTATCAGACCCAATGCTCTGCCAAGGACAGCCACAGGCCAGCACACAGAGACCTGTGGGAAAGCGATCAACTGCAGGTGTTCCACCCAATCTCTCCATATCACGGTGATGCTCAGCCACAGGAAGCCATGGGCCAGTGCTCAGAGGTCTGTGGACCAGCCATCAACTGCAGGCTCTCCTGTCTCTCCACATAAGACCTGATGCTCAGCCACGGGCAGCCACGGGCCAGAGTTCAGAGGCCCACTGAACAGCCAGCAAATGCAGGCTCTCTAATCAGTCTCTCCATATCAGACCTGATGCTCAGCCACGGGCAGCCACGGGCCAGCACTCAGAGGCCCAAGGACCAATCTGTCCCTATCAGACCTGATGCTCAGCCATAGGCAGTCATGAACCACTATTCAGAAGTCCACGGACAAGTGATCATCTACAGGCTCTCCATCCAATCTCTCCAAATCAGACCCAATGCTCAGCCAAGGACAGCCACAGGCCAGTGCTCTGAGGCCTGCAAACCAGCAATCAATTGCAGGCTTTCAGTCCAATCTCTCATTTTTCAGACACTGCTTAGCCACGGGGAGCCACCGGCCAGCACTCAGAGGCCCGAGAACCAGACATCAACTGCAGGCTCTCCAACCAATCTCTCCATATCAAATCCAAAGAGCAGCCACAGGCAGCTACAGGACAGCGCTCAGAGGCCTGCAGACAATCAATCAACTGAAGTTTCTCCATCCAATCTCTCCATATCAGATCTGATGCTCAGTGATGGACAGCCACGGGCCAGCGCTCAGAGGCCCGCATACCATCCAGCAACTGCAGGCTCTCCATCCAATCCCTACATATCCAACCCAATGCTCAGCCAGGGGTAGTCACAGGCCTGCACTCAGATGCCTGTGGACCAGCCATGACCTGCAGGCTCTCAATCCAATCCCTCATTTTTCAGACACGATGTTCAGCCACAGGGAGCCAGGGTCCAGCACTCAGAGGCTCAAGGACCAGGAAACAACTGTAGGCTCACCACCCAATCTTTGCATAACAGATCCGATGTTCAGCCACAGGCAGTCACGGGCCAGTACTCAGAGGCCCACAGACAAGCGATCAACTGCAGGCTCTCCATCCAATCTCTCTATATCACACCCAAAGCTCAGCCACAGAGAGCACGGGTCAGTGCTCAGAGGTCTGTGGACCAGGCATCAACTACAGGCTCTCCATTCTACCTTGACATATCAGACCCAATGAACAATCATGGGTAGCCATGGGCCGGTGCTCAGACACATACCAGCCATGAACTGTAGGCTCTCCATTCAATCCCTACATATCAAAACAGATGTACAGCCACGGGGAGCCACGGGTCAGTGCTGAGTCTGCACACCAGACATTAACTGCAGGCTCTCCATAATTGAACTGATGCCCACCCACATGAAGCCATGGGCCACCGCTCAGAGGACTGCATACCAACAATCAACTGGTGGGTCTCCAACCAATCTCTCCATAACAGACACGATGCTCAGCAACAGACAGCCACTGTCCAGTGCTCAGAGGCTCATGGACCAGCCATCAAAGTAAGCTCTCCATCCAGTCTCTCAATATCAGACCCAATGCTCAGCCATGGGGAGCCATGGAACAGCTCAGAGGCCCACAGACAGGCTAGCAACTGCAGGCTTTCCATCCAATCTCTCCTTATCAGACATGATGGTCAGCCACGGGCAGCACAGGCCAGCATTCAGCAATCTTTGGAACAGACATCAACCACACGCTTTCCATCAAGGCTATCCATAATACAACCAATGCTCACCCACATGCAGCCATGGGCCACCGCTCACAGAAGTACATGCCAGTGATCAACAGGGGGGTCTCCATCTCTCTATATCACATACGATTCCCAGCCTCAGACAGACATTGGCCAGGGCTTAGAGGACCACGGACAAGCGATCAACTCCAGGTTCTCCATCCAATCTCTCCATATCAGCACCGATGCTCAGTGACACACAGCCATGGGCCAGTACTCAGAGGCCTGTGGACCAGCCAGCAACTGGTGGGTCTCTAGCCAATCTCTCCATATCACACCCAATGCTCAGCCATGAGGAGCCATGGGCCAGTGCTCAGAGGTCCATGGACCAGTCATTAACTGCAGGATCTCCATCAATCTCTCCATATCAGATCCGATGCACAGCCTCAGGCCAGTACTCAAGAGACTCGCATACCAGCCATCAACTGCAGGCTCTCCATCCAATGTCCCCATACCAGACTTGATGCTGAGCAACTTGGAGCCATGGGCCAGCACTCAGCAGCCCAAGGACCACTCATCAACTGCAGACTCACTCTCCATATCAGACCCACTGCTCACCCACGGGCAGCCACAGCCCAGTGCTCAGAAGTCCATGGACCAGACATCAACTGCAGGCTCTCCATCCAGTCACTCCATAAGAGAACCAATGCTTAACCACATGCAGCCAAGGGCCACTGCTCATAGCCCTGCATAACTGCTCAGAGGACTGCATACCAGCAATCAATTGGTGGGTCTCCATCCAATCTCTCCATAACAGGCCCGATGCTCAGCAACAGTCAGCCACTGGCCAGTGCTCAGAGGCTCTTGCACCAGCTATCAAATGTAGGCTCTCCATCCAATCTCTCCATATCAGATTCAACTCTCAGCCATAGGCAGCACAGGCCTGTGCTCAGAGACCCACAGACAAGCAATCGACTACAGGCTTTCCATCCAATATCTCCATATCAGACCTGATGGTCAGTGACAGACAGCTATGGGACAGTGCTCAGAGACCCGTATGCCAGCCATTAACTGTAGTCTCTCCATCCAGACTCTCCATAATAGAACCTATGCTCACCCACACGCAGTCACGGCCACTGCTCAGAAACCTGCAGTCCAGCCATCAAATGGTGGGTCTCCTTCCAATCTCTCCATATCACTCCTGATGTTCAGCCATGGGCAACCACAAGCTACTACTCAGATGACTGAGGACCACTTATCAACTGGTGGTTCTCCATCCAATCTCTCCAAATCACACCCAATGCTCAGCCACAGAGAGCCTAGGGCCAGAGCTCAGAGGTCCACGGACCAGTCATCAACTACAGGCTCTCCATCTAATATCTCCATATCAGAACTGATGTGTGACCACAGGCAGCCATGGGCAAGGATCAGAGACCCATGGACAAGCGATCAACTGCAGGTTCTCCATCCAATCCCTACATATCAGACCCAATACTCAGCCACGGGGAGCCACGGGCCAGCACCCAGAGATCCATGGACCAGACATTAACTGCAGACTCTCCATAATAGAAATGATGCTCACCCACATGCAGCCAAGGGCCACCACTCAGAGGACTGCATACGAGCGATCAACTGGTGGGTTTCCATCCAATCTCTCCATATCAGACCCAATGCACAACCATGGGCAGCCAAGGACTGGTGCTCTCGTGGCCAGTGCTCAGAAACACAAACCAGCCTCCACTTCAGGTTCACCATCCAGTCTCTCCATATCAGACCTGATGCTCAGCCACATGCAGTCATGGGCCACCAATAAGAGGCCCACAGACAAGGGATCAACTGCTGGCTTCCATCCAGGGTCTCCACATCAGACCTGATGCTCAGACATGGCAAGCCACGGGGCCTGCAGACCAGCCTGCAACTGCAGGCTCTCCAATCTCTTCATTTCAGACCCAATGCTTAGCCACGGTCAGCCACGGGTCAGTGCTCAGAAGCCTGAGGACCAGGAATCAACTTCTTGCTCTCCATCCAATCTCTCCATTCAGACCCGATGCTCAGTACAGACAGCCATGGGCCAGCACTCAGAGGCCAATGGACCAGCCATCAAATGTAGGGTCTCCATCCAGTCTCTCCATATCAGACTCTTGGAGAAATTTGAGGCCACTGGTTCAGGCCTGAATGTATCTTCCAATCGAAGGACCAGGCCTGGACTTGGCCATGAAGGAAGGTCGAGGGTGCGGAGTCTGGACAAGGTGGGCTTCAAAACATTGATTGTCTACAGCCCAGCATTGAGGACCCAGCAGCCCCCAGGGCTGTTCAGAGCACACTTCTCCTAACAACTCCCTGTGCTGAGGAGCTGGTGCTCCTGTGGCCTGGAGAACTTTGTCCTGGGACTAATGTCCACCTACTGTCCTGGTGGCTTATTATCTGGGGAGCCCTTTTCATCTTTGGACTTGTCTGGTTTAGAGACAGCAAAGGATGGCAAGGTCTCGAGCAACAGACCTACCTGGAGCTCAAAGAATTGTCTACAACAATGAAGCTTTTACTAACATAGTCTTAGAGTGTGAGGAACAACTTGAATTTATAAAAACAGCTTCCCAGGCAACCGTAAAAATTAATGACAATTTCTCCAAGGAAGTATCTGAGCTAAACAATGCAATTGGAATGCAGGAGGCCAGAAAAATTAAGGTTGCTGCATATTTGCCTCCACGACCTGGTGACGTGGGAAGGACAGGATTTAAAGAACACGGTGGAGAGCCAGCTCTCCCTGAACACATTAGGAAATGCTGAGGGGAGTTTCGAACAAGTTCCTGAGGAAACCCAGGCCCTGGGGATGACCGTGCAGAGTAGGAGGTCCTGGGCTGAGCTCCACGAGGTCCAGGAGGAGTCTGGAGGTGGAGAAGGTGGTGGAGGGGTTGTGGCAGGAGGCAGAACAGTGGGGTCAGCGACAAGAAGCTCTGGTGTCCCAGTCAACACCTTCCCAATATGAAGGGGTGAAAGCCCTACACATCCCACCCCAGGAGGACATGAGGGAGCTGGACCTGAGGCTGTGCCGCCTCCTGGAGGAGCAGTGGCCTTGAACTTGTTCCCATAATTAAGTACTTTGGTTGGTGTGTTAGCCAGCCAAAGTGGTGCTGATGCAAAGAACGATAAATGTGTTGGCTTTCATAAAGGGTGTTTATTTGGGGTAAAAGCTTACAGTCCCAAGGCCCTAAAGCGTCCAACTCAAGGCTGCTTTCTCACCAGTCAGTTGCCATGTGTTGAAGCAAGATGGTCACTGAGCTCTGCGAGGGCTCAGCCTTCCCTCTGGGCTTCCTCTCAGCTGCAGGCTGGCACACGGCTTGTCTCTCAGGGCTTCCTCTCTCTCCTGGCATAGGGCTCGTTTCTTTCCGGGCTTCCTATATCAGCCTCAGCTCTCTTCCCAAGGTCAGCTGTAAGCTATCTGGCAAATGGTCCATCTCTCCCCAGGGCCTCAGCTGTTTGAGCCTTCTTTCTGTCACACAGCAGGATCAAAATGACAAGGTTCTCTCCTCTGGTATCTATGAAGCACTCTCTCTTCCCGCGTGTCTTCTGGAGTGGGGGTCCGTTTATATCGGCCCAAGGGGGCGAGGATGGGGTGAGTCACGCCTTCCTGACATAGCCCAATCAGAAGCCCTAAACTGATTTTATCAAGTAAACTTAATCAGAGGCCCCTCACTGAATTTAATACAAAGGGTATCACACCCAGAGAAAATGATTAGTTTACAAACATTATCTTTCCCTTTTGAGGATTCATAAATAATCTCAAACCGTCACAGTTGGCATGACAAAGAAATACCCCTGGGTTATTCTGGGGCACAGCCAGGTAAGGCAAGCCCTGGACCACGCCCAGCAGTCGAGAGCTGAGTCAGGTCTCTTATTTTCCGGCTGGAAGGACCTCGATGCGGCAGTTGTCCACCTGGAGCCTCAGAATAGTGCTGTGAGGTGGGCAGGGTCTGATAAGATATCCTAGGATCTCAACAGTGGTGAGCTCCAGAGAGGTAATGCCGAGCACAAACTGCCTCTTCTTGTCCCCTACACATCACGTCCCTGTCCTAAATGTCACATATACAGACTCAGAAAATCCACGCCTGTCCCTGTCCTCTGTAAACCACATACTTGGACTCAGAAAATCCAGGCCTGCCTGCCTTCTACACGTCACAGATACAGACTCGTTTAACACATGCCTATCCCTCTCCTAAACAAGCTTCACATACGGACTCACGTAAGGCTCAAAATGAGCCAGAGAGCTAGCAGAGAGCTACCAGGAGAAGGATGGAAAGGAAAACATCTATTTCTACATCAACCATTTTTGGGGAGTCTTTCCTGAAACCACACGGTGAGTTGGTGGTAAAACTTGAGTTTGTGGCTGAAAACTCCACTCATCTAACCGCTGTCCTGTGGCTCCCATCGGATGTTTGCTGAAGTCACTCCAAGGGTGAAGACGGTCTGGGTGTGGGGAGTCCATGACAGGCACCAGGAAACGCCCAGTGTCTGAGCCGAGAACTGGAGTTGGATGTACACTGGGGACAGCTGCTGTGGACGGGCTGACAAATGGCTGTTACGGTACTGAGCTGGCTACAAGGCCAAGTCAGGGCAGCGCCTCTCCAAGGAGCTCCAGCTCCTCTCCAGGGGGTGGAGTGAGGTCTGAAGACCCACCTGAGGTGTGGTGGGACCCCCGCCCTAATTTCCACCTGGAACCTCTGCCATTGTCCCACCACTTAAGTCTAATTGTGAGGGGAGGGTGATCCTGGGGGCACCTCACCTGGAAGCCCCAAAGCCAGGAGCAGCCTGGAGCCTGGCCAGTGACTGCGGGAGGGCGGGGCTGCCTGGCGCACGCCCCCCCAGGCAGCAAGTCCAGGCGGTTCCCAGGCCTGGCCCCAGCCTCCCCCAGTGTCGCCAGACCCAGGTGAGCCAAGGGTGGCTTCTCGGCTCTCACCTGAGGACCCCAAGTGATTCAGAACTGCTGAAAAGTGAACTGTTAGTGTCACCCCGGGGGACACCCCGCCCCTACCCCTTCCCAGCACAGCTGGATCAGACAACGGGCGTCTCCACCCAGGCGGCTTCCGGGTTCGCCCAGGCGCCCCAGTCTCCCAGGTGCTGCCCAGCCCCTCCCCAGCCGCCAGCCTCCTTTCTCCCCCGCTGCTCACCCGCGGCCGCGCGCCTCCTTCCCACGACGGTTACGCGGCCCCCGGGACGCGGCCCGCCTGGCCCAGATCGGCGCCCGGACAGGTTTTCCGCTCACAAAGCCACGTTTCAGCGACCCGTGACCTCGGCGGAGCTCCTGCCCACTAGAGATTATGCTGTTTGAACAGGAGCTCTTCTGCCTGGGCCCCACCAATATTTATTCCCAGATCTTCATGGGGCGCCTGTGCTTGTCCCAGGGAACCGGCTCGGGCCTGAAGCCCTTCTTCGGGCGCAGGCTTGCTCTGTGGGTGGGTAAACCACGCGTGGACCCCAAGGGCGCAGGTCCACGGGCGGAGGCTCAGTCCGCCGCCTGCGTCCCTCCTTCCCGCGGCACCCCAGGCCCCGGCTCCGCCTCGGGCCGCCCACAGGCCCCCGCCGCGGCCCCCGCCTCCCCGCGCGACCCCCAGGCCCCGCTTCCCCCCGGCTCCGCCCCCTCCGGGTCCACCGCGCGGGCCCCGCCCCGTCTCCCGCCTCACCTGGGCCAGCCGTTCCGGGAAATCTGGCCGCTGTGCGCCCCGCCCACCGCAGCCGCTTCCAGGTTCCTGAAACGGGAAACGGAGACTCAGAGAAGCGAGGACCCGGAGCCCGGGAAGCCCGCGTAACCGCCGCCGCCAGTGCGTGGCAGCCGCTAAGGCCGTCGCGCCCGTGGCTGGGTGGGGCCGGCACGCGCCGCCGGGACCCGCGAGCCGCCTGCAGTCACCTGGCGTTTCTGCGCGCCCTTGGAGGGCGTCGGCTTAGGGCCGGGGGTGACTCCTGGCCTCTGTTCGCGCTGGCGGAAGGTGTTGGGGCGGGGGGCAGGGCCGGGGGCACGGGGCGCTGAGCGCGCAGGAGAGACGCCGGGGCCGCTCTGGTCCCTGCCCGGCTCCCCCGACCCAGCGCGGTGCCCAGCGGGCCGGCCTCGCGTCCCCGGCACCCAGCGCCTCTTTCCGTCGCGTGGCGCAGACGCCGGCGCCTGGAGTGTGCTGAGGGTTTTTTTTTGCAGTGAAGGAATGTACAGGAAGTGGGGCCTGGGCCTAGGGGTGAGGCCCCAGGGACAGGGGGGTGCGGGTGGAGCGCTCGGGGACCCGGACACTGGATTCCCTCGGTTTTTATTTCAAGAGCCAGTAACAGTTCACCCAACAAACTAGGGGGTGCCCGGGATTGAGAGGGGCATGAAGAAGTTCCACCTTCCAGCTTCACCCTCTCCTGTAAGGAAGGATGCTTGTCACAGGGAAGTAGGAAGGAGTTTCAGAGAAAAGCCAGTCTCTTCTAGGAAACAGGACAGATGGCCTGGGAGAGGGAGAGGGTTGACCCAGTGCCACCAGGGCACAGATGTAACCTGGAACCAGGGGAGGTGCAGCCACCAGCCAAGGAGGGCAGCTTGCCACAGTCCCCCGGGCCTGCCAGGTGCGCTGCCGGCCGCCGCCCGGGAGGCCGCGTGGAGGAGGCGCTTGCGGAGGCAGGGGCCAGCCACCGTGCCCGCTGCTGCCCGGAGGTGCAAGGAAAGGGGAGCCGTGTGCGGCAGGAGCAGGGAAAGGGGGGAGCCGTGTGCGGCAGGAGCAGGGAAAGGGGGGAGCCGTGTGCGGTAGGAGCACGGCAGAGAAGCCGGCTTCCGCACCCCTTGGCTGGGGAGGGGCCCACGCGGATGCTCGTGTCCCTCTGCCAGGCCTGTGTCCGTCCAGCGTCTGGTGCATTGCCAGCCTTGCGGCTTCCTCCAGGGACTGTCCTGGGCGAGCCTGGAGGCTGGGCAGGAGTCACAGTAAAACGCAGAAGTCTGACTGTGAGCAGGTGTGAGGTGTGGGCAGGTGTCACCTGCTCAGAAACATCTGCACTTGCCAGCTACACTCCCTGAAGTACCAGTGGGTGGGCGTGACCTGTGGCCTGGAATCTGCTTTAAAATGCTCTAGGAAAAAGGTGTGTGCGCGTCACATAGGGTCTGTGTGTGTCATGTGGGGTGTGGATGTGTCGTGTCGGGTGTGGAT
>JAQZBX010086573.1:0-12979 GCA_029593785.1 Cabassous unicinctus | reverse complement strand
CTCCAAGTGAGAGAGGGCTTATATTCCATGGATATAGTGGATGGGATTATCTTGCCTTCAGCTGCAGGCCCTCTCCATTCCCTGGGATGGCTGTTGCCCATCGTCGTCTCCTTGCCAGGTTACTTGGATGAGTCCATTGAGCTGTAGGGTAGGAGTTGCAGCTCCACTGAGATTCCAGGCACAGCTGGCAAATAGGTGAACCAGAGGATACTCCTCTTTAGGAGTAGTAACTTTAAATCTCAGTGAAATACACTCTCTAGTCCAAAGCAGAGATTGGCAAAATCGATTAATAAAGCATGACTCCACTATATACTCTCTGCAAGGGTGTCACATTAAATTAAAAAATACAAATAGGTTGAGGGTGAAAATATGGGAAAAAATATGCCATGGAAGTAGAAACCAAAACAGAGCCTGGATGGCTATATTAATATTGGTTAAAATAAACTTTCAGTCAAAGATAGTTAGGAGGGACATGGTTATTATGTACAGATAAAGGGGAAATTTTAACAGGAAGATGTACAATTATAAATATATATGAACATAACATCAGAACACTAAAATATATGAAGAAAATACTGAGAGATTTTAAAAGAGAAATTTGTGGTTCTATATTATTAGTAGGAGATTTTAACACACCACTCTTTGTAATAGATAGTACATGTCATCAGAAGATCAATAAGGAAGTACAGCACTTGAATGGTACTCAAACCCAAGTAAACTTCACAGACAAACATAGAACACTTTGTCCAGATAAAACAGAAGACCCATTCTTCTCAAGTGCTCATGGGTCATTCTCCAGGATAGACTATATATTGGGTCATAAAAAAAAATCTCAAAAATCTCAAAACTATTGAAAACATACAATGTATATTCTCTGACCACAATGGAATTATGCTAGAAATCAACAACAGAGGCAGAAATGTAAAATTTTCAAATATGTGGAAAGAAACAACATATTCTGATACAAACAATGGGTTAAAGAGAAAATCAGAAGCAAGATGAGGAAATATCTTGAGAAGAATGAAAATGAAAATACAATATACCAAAATTTATAGGATGCCTTGAAGGCAGTTCTGAAGATTGAAGTTTATACCTCTATATGATTACATCAAATTGGAAAACTGACCTCAACTCTGGAAGAACTAAACCCTAAGACAGCAGAAGAAAGGAAATAGTAAAGAAAATAATGCAGATCAATGAAATAGAAAACAAACTGACAAAAAATAGAATGAAAATAAAATAAAACCAATTTAGTTCTTTGAACAGATCAATAAAATTGGCAAACCTTTAGCTGGGCTGAAAAAATTGAGAGAGGGTACAAATAATGAAAATCAGAAATGAGAGGGGACATTATTAAGGATTCCATTGAAACAAAATGGATTATAAGTGGATAATCACTCAGTTCACCACAAGCTGAAGAAGAAACCAGGCTGCACAATCCACACTTAGCCTGGAAATTTCCAATTTCATCACTTTCAAGTTCTGCCTTTCATCTGACATCAGAACTCAATTTTGCCAAGTTATCTGTGAATTTCAAAATAGGATCACCTTTCATCTAGTTTCCAATAGCTCATTCATAATCTTGGTTTATGTCCTTATCAGATATCCCATTAGCATTCAAATTTATACAAAATCTTTGACTCAATCTAGGCTTTTTTTCTAGCAAGCACATTTCAATTCTTTGAGCTTCTATCTATTACCAAATTTCAAAGCCATTTCTACATTTGTGATATTTCCAATAACAGTACCTCACACTTGGTACCAAAATTTGTTTTAGTTTTCCTGGGATGCTCAAGCAAATATCATGAACTGGGTTGGGTTAAACAATGAGAATTTATTTATTAGCTCACACTTTTGAAGCTAAGATAGAAATCAAAATCAAGGCATCATCAAAATGATGCATTCTCCCAAAGACTATCATCCTCTGAGGCTGACTGCTGTCAATTCTTGGTCATAAGTTTGTCACATGTCAATACACATATAAGTGTTGGTCTCTCTTGTCTTCTGGGTTCTGTTAACATTCAGGTTATGGCTGCTCCCTCTATGGCTATCTTTCTCTGTGTTTCATTTTACTTATAAAGGACTGAAGTAATAGGATTAACACCATAATGACTGGGCTGTGTCACATCTAAACTGAATTAACCTCATCAAAAAGCTCTATTTACATTGGGTTCACACCCACTGCAGTGGATTAAGTTTAAGAACATATTTTTCTAGGGTACAAACCTCCAAACAACCACATGTGAATATTGGTCTTTTCAATTAATCTACTGGATTCAAAACCAGAACCATCACTTGAGAACTATAAATGTGGGAAAGCTGCTGACTCCCTCAGTTTAGTTATGTATAAAATGTGTACTTTTTAAAAATGTTTATCTTGGGGACTTATTTTGAAAATCCCATGAGATAATCCATGTTTAGAAGAAAGATTTTTTTCTCAGTACTTTCTGTTATTGTTAGGGATCAATTACCCTAATTGAAAATGAATATGAGTGTGGGCATATGGCCAATGAGGTAGCAGATAAAACTAAGTCTCACTAAAACAACTGAGAAAGAGCAAAGCACTGCCTTGTTGACATGATTTGGGGTACAGCAGACCAGGACACTGCTTCACAACTCCCAGGGGAGTCAGGGACAGAGAGAAGGGACTGAAACAGCAAGGTGTGAGTTGTTGATCCTCCTGGCTGCTGGTAAGTGCTCCCCTCCCCCACCCCTGAGATATTGAGCAAGGGTAAAACTCTTGGCAAATTGTATCTGACTGAGAGGGTAGTAGACTTTGTCCTCCCTGCCAGGTCCTTTAGGTACAAATAGTGTGGGAGGCTGCTCTGGGTCATCTAGGAAGATACTGGAAACATAAGGAAGCCAATGAAAATTCTTAAGTTTGTCCCTGTGGCTGGAAGTGACAACATATACCTTGCCTTCAGGACAAGGCACCTAGGTGGAGCCACCAGCTCCCTCCTCCAAAGGGACTGTAACTACAACCTCCCTGGGAGGAAGAGGGACATGGAAAGGTGGAGAGTGGTTTCTTTGCATTTTTTCAGCCAGGTGAGCCCCCCTTGGGTGTCAGAAGGGACGCTGACCCAACACTGAGAGGGGAGGTGGATCTCCTCAGGCAGGTTGTCACACCCAGCAGCCTAGGTAAAGAGAGGAACTACATTAGAAAGGAGGCACAGATAGACTAAAGCAGCAGGAATGAAGGGAATCTAACCTACCTGAGGGGAAAGGGGCTGGTAGCCTTTTGAAAGGCCCTCTAGCCTAAGAGACAGATTGGCTCAGAAGAAAAGTTCCTGCCTAGCATATACAAGGTCCCTGGTTTGATCCCCAGCTCCTCTCTGAGAAGTGAAACAGGGCTATCAGGCAACCAGCTGAAACTTTATGAAAGGGAACATATTGACATTCTGTTTTTATTAGCTTTTCTTGGAACTCTCATTTTTTAAAAAAAACTTTACTTTTTTATTTTTCTTATTTTACTCAATAAACCTGGCTTAAAACCTGCAGAGGACAGGCTGCAGGGTGATTGATTGGTGAATAGCAACAGCCTAAGAAGATCTTAAGGGTCTAAGAGAAAAGGCAGTTTTTTTGTGTGTTTATCTTTGTTTTCTGTTTTTCTTTTTGCCTCCTACTTTTTAAAAAATGAGTAGCTACTGTCTTATTTTCTTATTGTTGCTTTTCCCTTTCCTTTGTTTCTCTGTTTTTTCATTCTTTCCTTTTGTTTACAAATTTTCTCTACCTATGCTATATCTTTTTTCTTTTTCATCTTTATATTTTCTGTTTTCTGTTGTTGTTCTTTCATTCCACATCTTTTTGCTTGGTCTTCAATTTTTCTTGTTCTCATTTCTCTCTCCCTGCTACATTCTCTGTTTTCTTTCTTTTTTTACACTTTTTCTTTCTTTCTCTCTTTTATTTTTTCTTTTCCCCTCTTCTTATCATTACAGCATTTTAAGACATTCTATACTTTATTCTGTTTCTTGTTTCATTGTTTCTATTCCACTTTTCTAATCTTATTCCTTTATACTTCTTATTTGGGTTAATTATTCATTTTCCTAGGTCTTGTATGGACCCTCTCCTACCTTTTACTATTATTGCTACTACTATTCTTTGTCACTTCCTAACTCTTCCTATTTCTCTGGTCCTAACTATCCTTTGAAGTGAACATAGACAGTAGCAAGGAAATAGAATAAGAGGAATGAAGTGTAAAATTGAAACCTTACCACTCCCCAAAACAACAAAATAACATCATAGAGTAGAGAGAAATCCTAATAAAATGAATAAACTCATCAAGACAAACAGATGCCTAGACACCAACCAAACATTACAAGTCTTATTAAGAAACACAAAGACATGGCCCAGTCCAGTGAGCAAACTAAAAACCAGGAGAAGATGCAGAACATGGAACAATTAATCAGAGCTGTCCAAACAAATATCATGAATCAACTTAATGAAGTGAAGGAAGAAATTACGGATATTATGAGACACTTGGAGAACATACTGAAGAAATTGTAAATATACATAAATGATAACAGATATGATAGTGTTGAATGCCACAATCAAAGAAATACAAAATACGCTGGAAGTACATAACAGCAGATTTGAGAGGCAGAGGAAAGAAATAATGATATGAAAGACAGAACTTTTGAAATCAAACAGATAGTAGAACAGATAGATAAAAAGATAGAAAAAAAATCAGCATGGACTATGGGATTTGAACAGCTACATGAAACACACAAACATAAGCATTATTAGGCATCCCAGAGGGAGAAGAGAAGGGAAAGTGGACAGAAGGAGTATTGGAGAAAATAATGGCTAAAAACTTCCCAATCCTATTGAGGGAGATGAGCATACATGTCCAGGAGGTGGAGCACACCCCAAACAGTATACATCCCAACAGGTCTACTCCAAGACACATACATATCAAATTATCCAATGCTTAAGACAAAGAGAGAACACTGAAAGCATCAAGAGAAAAGAGAACCATTATGTACAAGGGAAGCTCAATAAGATTAAGTGCTGATTTCTCATCTGAAGCCAGGGTGGCAAGAAGGCAATGGCATGACATAGTTAAGGTGCTAAAAGAAAAAAAATTCAAGCCAAGAATTCTCTATCCAGCAAAACTGGCATTCAAAAAAGAGGGAGAGTTCAAAATATTCACAAATAAACAGAAATTTAGAGAATATGCCAACAAGAAATCTTCATTTCAAGAACTTCTAAAGCAAGCTCTGCAGGCCAAAAAGAAAAAACAGGAGAGAGTTGGAGGAAAGTGTAAGAACAACTAAAAAGACATAAAGAGAAATATAAAAACATATGACATACATAAACCAAAGGAAAATATGGTTAATGAAAATAATGCCCTGATAGTTAAAACATTGAATGTTAATGGATTGAAATCATCAGTCAAGAGATACAGGTAGGCAAAATGGATGAGGAAATATGATCCATCTATATGCTGTCTACAGGAAACCCACCTTAGACCCAAGGATGCAAGAAGGCTCAGAGTGAATGGTTGGAAAACATTGAAACAAACAATAATGGAAAAAGGGCAGGAGTAGCTATACTAATACCAGACAAAATAGACTTTAAATGCAAAGCTATTGTAAGAGACAAAGATGGACACTATATATTAATAAATGGGGTAATCTTTTAAGAAGAAAGAACAATCATAAACAATTATGGACCCAATTGGGGCACCTCAAAATGCATGAGGCAAACACTGGAAAAAGTAAGTGGAGAAATAGGTACCTCTACAACTATACTGGGGACTTTAATACACCATTATCAGCACCAGACAGAACATCTTGACAGAGAATCAATAAAGAAACAAAGACTTTGAATAATACTTTAGAGGTTCTGGACTTAATATCTATACAGAACACTACAGCCAAATAGAGCAGTATAAACTTTCTGCTCTGGTTCATACGGATCATTCTCCAAGATAGACCACATGCTAGGCCACAGAGCAACATTCAATAAATTCAGAAAGATTGAAATTATACAAAGTAATATCTCTGATCACAAAGGAATGATGCTGGAAATCAACAAAGTTCAGAGAAACAGATTAGGCAAAAGTATATGGAAATTAAACAACACACTCTTCGACAAACAGTGGGTCAAGGAGGAAATCTCAAAAGAAATCAGTAATTACTTTGAATTGAATGAAAATGATAACTCAACTTATCAAAACCAATGGGACGCAGCAAAAGCTGTAATGAGAGCTTTTTTGTAATTCATACCCATAAATGCATATATCAAAAAAGAAGAAAGAGTTCAAATCAAAGACCTAACTGCACACCTGGAAGAATTAGAAAAGGA
Source organism: Cabassous unicinctus (assembly GCA_029593785.1). Taxonomy (NCBI): domain Eukaryota; kingdom Metazoa; phylum Chordata; class Mammalia; order Cingulata; family Chlamyphoridae; genus Cabassous; species Cabassous unicinctus. Next base: position 6,673 of record JAQZBX010086573.1, on the reverse strand, counting down.
ACAAAAAAGAAACCCCAAAGGAAGTAGAAAAAAGGAAATAACAAAGATTAGAGGAGAACTAAATGAAATTGAAAATAAGAAAGTATTAGAAAAAATAAACAAAACCAAACGCTTGTTCTTCGAGAAGCTCAATAAAATTGATAAAACCTTAGCTAGACACAAAGAAAAAAGAGGGAAGATGCAAATACACAAATTAAGAAATAAGGAAGGGCATTTCACCACTGACTACAGAGAAATAAAGAGTACCATAAAAGGTTACTTTGAAAATTTATGTTCCAAAAAGATAGATGATTTAGAGGAAAAGGACAAATTCCTAGAAAGACACAAGCAGCTCACATTGACAAAAGTAGAAATTGATGAACTCAGCAGTCCAATCATAAGCAATGAGATGTACTCAGCCATCAAAACCTCCCAACTAAGAGAAACCCAGGACCAGATGGCTTCACAGGTGAATTCTACAAAATTTGCCTAAAGAACTAACAACAATCCAGCTTAACCTCATCCAAAAAATAGAGGTAGAAGGAACACTGCCTAACTCATTCTATGATGCCAACATTACCCTAAAACCAAAACAAAACAAGGTTGTTACAAGAAAGAAGAATAACAGACTAATCTTCTAATGAACCTAGATGCTAAAATCCTCAAGAAAATACTTGTGAATTGTATTCAACAACACATCAAATGAATTATACACCATGACCAAGTGGGTTTCATCCCTGGTATGCAAGGATGGTTCAACATAAGAAATTCAAACAAATTTAAACAGATTGAAAGAAAAAAATCACATGATCATGTGTATCGATGCCGAAAAAGCATTTGACAAAGTACAGCATTCTTTCCTGACAAAAACACTACAAAAGATAGAGATAGAAGGAAACTTCCTCAACATGATAAAGGGTATATATGAAAAATCCATAGCTACCATCATATAAAATGGTGAAAAATCAAATCTTTCCCTCTAAGAGCAGGAACAAGACAAAGATGCGATTATCACAACTAACATTTAACATTGTGTTAGAAGTACTTGCTCAAGCATTTAGTGAAGAAAAAGATATAAAAGGCATCCAAATTGGAAAGAAAGAAGTTAAAATTACCCTATTCGCAGATGACAAGATCCTTTACATAGAAAGCCCTGAGAAATTTACAGCAAAGCTTCTAGAGCTTATAAATGAGTGCAGTAAGTTCACAGGTTATAAGATCAATGCTCAAAAATCAGTAGCATTTCTATACACCAATAATGAGCGACAGAGGAGGATATCAAGAAAAAAATCCCATTTACAATAGCAACTAAAATAATCAAATACTTAGGAATAAATTACCTAAAATTATAAATGACTTATATGCAGAAAACTAGACAACAGTGTAAAAGGAAATCAAAGAAGGCGTAAATAAATGGAAGAATATTCCCTGTTCATGGACAGGAAAACTAAACTATATTAAGTTGACTATCCTACCCAAACTGATCTAAAAATCACCACAACATTTTTTTACTGAATTGGAAAAACTAACTATGAAATCTATTTGGAAGGGCAAGAGGCACTGAATGACCAAGACATATTAAAACAGAAAATGGAAATTGGAAGAATCACTCTACCTGACTTTAAAACATACTACAAAGCTACAGTAGTCAAAACTGCATGGTATTGGCACAAAGATAAACATACTGACCAAATGGAACTGAATTGAGAGTTCTGATATAGATCCTCACATATACTGCCATCTACTATATGACAAGGCCACCAAGCCAACTCAATTTGCAGAGAATGGCCTTTTCAACAGGTGGTGCTTGGAGAACAGGATATCCATATCCAAAAGAATGAAAAAGGAACACCATCTCACATCTTATTAAAAAATTAACTCAAGATGTACCAAAGATCAAATTATAAGAGCCAAGACCATAAAGACCTTGGAATATAATGTATGGAAATAGCTACAGGACCTTGTAATAGGAAATACTTTCATGAACCAGATTACACCCACATGTCTCTGAGGTAATGTTAATTCCTATAATACTAGGAATAGGCCTACTGCTTTCCCTCACTGGGACAGGGTTAGATGCCACCACACTGGGCCCACAGCAGCAAACCATACTGGCTAACACCAATCTCCCTGGCACTGTAGCTACCTCCTTGCAAAACCTCCAAGAAACTTTAGCCCTAATGCAGCAATCCCATAAGTCCCCAGCCCAAATGGTCCTAAACCACTGTCTGGCTTTAGACTGCATACTAGCCAGACAGCATGGGGTCTGCTTCCTTCAGGGAACCACCTGCTGCTTTTATATTAATAATTTGGGGAGGGTTCAAGAGGACATATGCACCTTACCACACAAATAGAAACAATACCTACATCTCACTCAAGTTTTCTCCAAAAATCCCCACATTAACAAATGGTTTCAATCTGTCCTCATTGGTAGATCTTAGAGTGACTGGCAAAAGACTGGGTTTCTTCTCTGTGCACTCTTTGGCATTTTCCTACTCACTACCTTACTCAAATGCTTACTTAAAGATCTGAGCTGAGCCTTCCCTGTAGCATTTAACATTTCCTCTGTTCAAGTAATTCAGTCGCAGCCAATAGCCTTGGCATCCCAGTGTCCTTTAACCTGAGAGCAGTCAGAACATCAGTTATTTGCTGCCGAGGCCCATCCAAGTCTAGGTCAGGACAGATAAGCTGTCCCTCCCTGGAAGCTCAGCAGTAAACTTAACCTATGGCCCAGTTGGTCAAGGATCCTTCCTGCTAAAGCCATGTGAAAGAGCCAATAAGAAAAAAGCATGCTAAAATAATGCAGCCCATCCTCAGCTCCCCAAGTGCAGGTTATACCTCTGCTATAAGCTCTGGGATGGAGAAGACTTCTGCTTGTACCTCTCTGGTCACTGCCCAAATTGAGGACCTCTAAATAATAAACCCATACATTTTCTCATTTTGACTACTACATTGAAGGCAAGCCCATGATCCCTCCCTGCAGAGATGGGGAAACTTCCCCCAAGGGACCCCTTTGGGAACTTTCCCCAGAGGCCTCCTTTATGTGGAGCCTGAGCAAACTGTTTAGTTACCAACTCCCCACAGAAAGAGTAAGACACTTCCAAATCATATTCTATGTCTTAACCCAACTGAACCTACTATAATTTTAATTAGATCATGTCTCTTTTCTTATTACAATAGGATCAACACCTTTTGCATTGCTTTAAGAATGTAAACTAAATCAGTCATACTGCCCTAGTGTCTCTGCATGACCTCACTTACCTTCTTGATCCCTAATGTTGTCAGTATTAAAGTCACACTATATTGTCTTATCATCATATACTTGCCATGCTCTTTCCCCCAGACATATTAGACTGTACTCTTAATTCCTGACCCCAGCAGTCTGGTTGTCCACCTGTTCTTCAGGATATTCCCTCATGCATCACTTTCTTGAGGAAGATTCCCTGACCTCACTGAAAAAACTCAGAACTCTCTAAATCACCTTCTTCCAGGTAAGTTTCACTCAAACTTTGTGGAGCACAATTTCATATATTAATATGATTATATTATAATGCAATTTAATCCATATTACTTTATATTTCTAAAGATGAATTATGTTGCATATTTCAAAAATAAAAACCATATAAAAGGCAATTATTCAGAAATATATATCTTGCTGTATATTTGATAGGGTAAAGAAAGCATATATTCATCATCAAAAATTATGGATTTCAATATTTTAAAATATCATTAGCTTTGGGCAGTCTGGTTATTTCCATTTTCTGCTATTTCAAACATTACTGCAAGAAACAGACTTCTACAAACTTAAAAAATGAGTCTGTATGTGTATATATGTGTTTGTATGTATATATATGTATGAATGTGTGTGTAATTGTGTATGATTCTTAGAAGTACAATTGTTGTTCTAAGAGAAAATGCATTAATACACTTAATAGATGCTAAAAAATATTCTTCAAAATTGTAAAATTTTGTTCTGCCAGCAGCCATATACAATGTCCAATGGCCATATGAGTGGCATTTCTGTGTAACTCATTAAAAAAGATCACTTTCACAATGTTTGATTTTACAAATCTGATGGTGAGAAAAGTTTTCTTTAGTTATCATTTTCATTATTAAGAAGTTTAAAATTTCACATGTATATTCAAGGATCAGATCATTTGTATTTAACATGGGTGAAATTGTTCTTCATATTCTTTTTTCTTTTTCTGTTGTGCTATTGTTCTTTTCCTTCTCAATATCAGTATTTTTTATAAGAACAATTAACCTTTCATCTGTGAACTGGGTTGCAAATATTTTCACATATTTCCAGTTATAAATATTTCTTTATTTTCTCCTTACAAAAAAATATGTTTTTATTTAGTTGTGAATATCTAGATTTACTTTCTTTTATAATTAGGACTTAGAAATACCTTCCTAATACCAATGTTTCAAAGGATTTCACATGCTTTCCTTGAAAATTTTTTTCTTAAAAATAAAATAAAAAAACACTTTATTCTAGAAGCCTGGTATGTGAAGTGACATGCAGATCATATATGCATTAATCAATAGTAAAGGATTATCAAGCGTTATATTTTCACAAATATTGGAACCATAATGAATAAATATGTTCTTTTCCATGAATATTCCTATTTGTGTTCCAAACTTCTCTATTTTAATCACTTATTATGTGTAGTACATTTTAACAGTTGGGGCAAATTCTCCTTCATTTTTCTTATTCTTCAGAGATTTATTGGCTACATTTACTTTTTTTTTTCATTAAGAAAATAAGGCTTTCTTTTTAGGAGAAGGACGATGTATCATTGTTCAAGACCATTCTTTCATATTCCAAGAATCGTACAATTTTACTCTTTTCTCCTAAATTTATTCCTGACCAATTCTTGTTTCATAAGGTTTTATAAATGAATATTCTCTTCCATCATTTCTTTTAAGTGATTGTTCCTCCTAAATATGCAGTTGATGTCTGCATAGTAGTATGCAACTCACTATCTTACTAAAATTCTCACGACTATGAGAAATATTTTAGGTGATTAAGCTGGTTTCTGGTAGATAATCATAGTATCTGAGTCATTTCCATGATGAAAGGAGTTTTCAACCTATGCTATGACTAAGACACACTATTACTCTTCATTCTGCCCTGTATCTCAGGAACGTTCTCGCCATTTTTATTTTTTAAGGTCTTTATTTTGACTTCTTTTTTTTGAAGAATATTTTTCAGGGTTCAGAATTTTAAACCGGCAAGTTTGTTTTTTAAATTCCTTCCAATATTTTGGACATATCATTATATATTCTTGACATATTTTGCCTTTATGATTTTTTTTTCCTGTATACTTTTAAGAATTTTTTTGTCATTAGCTTTTCTTCAGTTTATTCTAATGTATTGAATTGTAATTTTAAAAGAACAGCCCAGGCGCAGATACCACTGCCACGCCGCCACTGCCAGGGTCACTCGCCTTGCGCCCGCCAGCCCGCCCGCTTGCCCCTGGCGGTTATGGCCCCACTGCCCCAACAACTGGTCAGCACCGCATGTGCAGGGCTTCCCCCTGACCCCGCGCCCAACGTCTCCTCCGGTCCGCTGGCCGCGCGTGCCCGGGACGCCGCGGGCAGACAAAGCGGCCGGGCCCCACCAGGCCCCCGGACGGGGGGGAGGAGTGGGGCTCTCCCGGGGACCTCTGGGGTGGCCCAGGCCAAGGAGGCTCTTTCGCCCGGGGCGCAGCGGCAGGGTTGCGACTGCGGTCCCGGGCCGCGTATCCCCCGCCTCCTTGGCCGGCTCCACAAACAATGGAGCAGGCCCCGTGCATCCCCGAGAGGGGTCTCCGACCACACCACGGCGCCTGCTACTCCCGCCCGGAACCCGACAGCGGCGAACCGTAGGCTTCCTGGCCCGCGTCCCGCCACCCCTCCTGGGCCCGGCGCTCAAAGAGCCGCGCCGCGACCCCACGTCAGTTCACGGCCACGGCCCGCTGCGGGAGCGACCTCGCAGGTGCCGGGAGGAAACGCGGTTCCTGGGAGAAAGGAATGGACTTGGATTCCCCACAGTCTGGATTACACGTAAAGAATGCAGCCATCTGGCGGCTTGCGGTCCCTGGCTTTGTCCCAAGGTGGGAAAGAAGCCTTTGGACTTGAACAAAGGTTATTTATTTATTTATTTATTTTGACAAGATGAACTAAAGTTTTAATCATCGGTGGTGGGAGGCGGGGAAGATATGCCAGGCCTTAAGGAGCAGCAGTCTTGGAGAACAAAGAATTACAGGGCACCCAAAAATCATAATCTCGCCCAGAGTACTGTAACAAGATAACTTAAACATTATTAGGTAGCATGCGACCTTTTAAAAAAAATGTTATCCCGCTAATCTGCATAGACTCCACAGTTCGAGGGTTGGTGCCACAAATCACGGGTGTGGGTTCTGCTCTCTTAGTATGGAAAATAAGCAGCAACCTAAAGTGAGGAGGTAAACGAGTCAATCAATATAAATTGAATCAATAAAAAGGAACTTTATAAAGTATTGCAAGTTTAACTTGAAGTCCTTAAAAGGCAGTTATTCCTTTCACGCATTCCCGTTGTAGTTTAAGGATTATATTGGTGCAATTCTCTGGATGTTGATGCCAAAGAATATAGGGTGGAGGGAGGGGCTACGGTTTTTCTTGGATGCAAATTTGCCTTTCTTCAAACATTAAGCAGATATATGTATTCCCT
>JAQZBX010086572.1:0-12978 GCA_029593785.1 Cabassous unicinctus | reverse complement strand
TTTTCTCAATTGCCATTACTAAGGACCACCAGAAACAGTTTACTTTCAGCCGGCAAGGCCAGCAGTATACCTTCACTGTCCTGCCTCAGGGGTATATCATCTCTTCAGCCCTATGTCATAATATTGTCTGCAGGGAACTTCATTTTCTCTCCCTCCCACAAGACATTACACTGGTCCATTATATTGATGATATCATGTTGATAGGTCCTACTGAGCAAGAAGTAGCAAAGACTCTAGACTTATTGGTAAGGCTTTTACATGAGAGAGCATGTGAGAAAAAAACAACAGAAATACAAGGGTCTTCCACCTCAGTGAAATTTCTAGGTGTTCAGTGGTGTGGAGCATGTCGAGATATCCCTTCTAAAGTGAAGGATAAGCTGTTGCTTCTGGCCCTTCCTACGACCAAAAAAGAGGCACAATGCTTAGTTGGTCTCTTCAAATATTGGAGACAACATATTTCTCATTTGTGTGTGCTACTCTGGCCCCTTTACCAAGTGACCAGAAAAAATGCTGGTTTTGATTGGGGACTGGAACAAGAGGAGGCTCTGTGACAGGCCCAGGCTGCTGTGCAAACGGCACCACCACTTGGGCCATATGATCCAGCATATCTAATGTATGCTGGAAGTTTCAGGGGCAAATAGAGATGCTGTCTGGATCCTTTGGCAGGCCCTTATAGGGGAATCACAATGCAGACCCTTAGGATTTTGGAGCAAAGCCCTTCCATCCTCTGTAGATAACTACTCTCCTTTTGAGAAACAGCTTTTGTCCTGCTACTGGGCCTTAGAGACTGAACGCTTAACCATGGGCCATCAAGTTACCATGAGACCTGAGTTGCTTATCTTGAGCCTGGTTTTTCTGACCCACTAAACCATAAAGTTAGGCATGCACAGCAACATTCCATAATAAAGTGGGAGTGGTATATACGAGATAGGGCTCGAGCAGGTCCTGATGGCACAAGTAAGTTACATGAGGAAGTAGCCCAAATGCCCATGGTCACAACCCCTGCCATGTTACCTTCTCTTTCCCAGCCCACAGCTTTGGCCTCTTGGGAAGTCCCTTAGAATCAGTTGACTGAGGAAGAGAAAACTCGGGCCTGGTTTACAGATGGTCCTGCACAATATGCAGGTACCACCTGAAAGTGGACAGCTGCAGCACTGCGGCCTTTTTCTGGGACATCCCTGAAACATAATGGTGGGGCAAATCCTCCCAGTGGATGGAGTTTTGAGCAGTGCACCTGGTTGTTCAGTTTGCTTGGAAGAAGAAATGGCCAGAGGTGCGTTTGTACACTGATTCTTGGGTTGTTGCCAATGGTTTTGCTGGATGGTCAGGGACTTGGAAGGAACATGATTGGAAAATTGGTGACAAAGAGGTCTGGGGAAGAGGTATGTGGATAGAGCTTTCTGAGTGGGCAAAAAACTTGAAAATACTTGTGTCCCACATGAATGCTCACCAGAGGGCAACTTCAGCTGAGGAAGATTTTAATAATCAAGTGGATAAAATGACTTGCTCTGTGGCTAACACATGGCTTCTTCTTCAGCCACTCATGTCATTGCCCGATGGGCTCATGAACAAAGTGGCCATGGATGTAGGGATGGAGGCTATGTATGGGCTCAGCAGCATGGATTTCCCCTCACCAAAGCTGACTTGGCTACAGTCAGCTTTGGTGCTGCTGAGTGCCCAATCTGCCAGCAGTAGAGACCCACAATCAGCCCCTGATATGGCACCATTCTCTGAGGTGATCAGTCGGCTACCTGGTGGCAGGTTGACTACATTGGACCACTTCCACCATGGAAGGGGCAGTGATTTGTTTTAACTGAAATAGACACATACTCCAGATATGGGTTTGCATTTCCAGCATGCAATGCTTCTTCCAAAACTACCATCCATGGACTTAACTGAATGTCTTATCTACCACCATGGCATTCCACACAGCACTGCTTCTGATCAAGGAACCCATTTCACAGCAAATGATGTGTGGGAATGGGCACATGCCCGTGGAATTCATAGGTCTTTACATGTTCCTCATTGCCCTGAAGAAGCTGAATTGATACAATGGTGGAATGGCCTTTTGAAGACCCAATTACAGCGTCAACTAAGTGGCAATACCTTGCAGGGCTGGGGCAATGTTATCCAGGGGGCTGTGTATGCTCTAAATCAGTGTCCACCCTATGGTGCTGTTTCTCCCATAACCATGATTCATGGGTCCAGGAATCATGGGGTGGAAATGGGAGTGGCACCACTCACTATTGCTCTTAGTGACCCACTAGGAAAATTTTTGCTTCCTGTCCATGCAACCTTAAGCTCTGCTGGTCTACAGGCCTTAGTTCCAAAGGGAGGAGTGCTGCCACCAGGGAACAATACAATGATTCCATTGAACTGGAAGTTAAGACTGCCACCTGGCCACTTTGGGCTCCTCTTCCCTCTGAATCAACAGGCAAAGAAGGGAATTACTGCACTGGCTGGGGTGATTTATCTTGACTGTCAAAGGGAAATAGGACTGCATCTACCTAATGAGTGTAAAGAAGAGTTTGCCTAGAATACAGGAGATCCTCTAGGGCGTCTCCTAGTACTGCTATGCTATGCCCTGTGATTAATGTCAATGGAAAATTGCAACAATTGAATCCAAGCAGGACTAACAATGACCCAGAATCTTCAGGAATGAACGTTTGGGTCACCCCACCAGGCAAAAAACCACGGCCAACTGAAGTGCTTGCTGAGGGTAATGGGAACATGGAATGGGTAGTGGAAGAAGGTAGTGATAAATATGCACTTCGTCTATGTGACCAGTTACATTAATGAGGACTGTAATAGTCATGAACCTTTCTTACTTGTTTCACTTTGAGTATGACTGTATATGTACACAAAGCGGATTTCTTTGTTATCTTCCCCAACCTTTCCCCTTATCATATGACAAGTTGTATTAGTTTCATGTCATAATATTTAAGGATGTCAAGTTTGAAAGTGAATGTTGGGTATTACCCAAGGACTTGTATCCTATTTTGTAGGGAATTAATGTGTTTCCAGTTGTACACAGGAGAGCTGAACATATGCATGTCTGTTATATTTACTTAGAGACGAAGTATGGTTTAAGGTAATATGTATGGTTGCCGAGTTGACAAGAGGTGGACTGTGATGATTAGGTTAATGTGTCAACTCGGCCTGGTAATTGTGCCTAGTTGTTTGGTCAAGCAAGCACTGAGCTAATTGTAATACAAGGATATTTATGGGCTTTAGTCATCAGTGAATTTACTGCATAGATGGCTGACTACATCTACATCAACCAGGGAGATTTCTGTCAGTAATAAGTGATGCTTTATCCAATCAGTTGAATGCCTTAAAAGGGGAAGTGATTTCAGCATTCAGAGAGAATTTCCCAGCTCATCTTTGGACAGCCAACAACTCTCGGAAACTCATCAAGGATCTTCGCTGGAGTTTCATCAGAGCCCCTGTTTTGCAGCCTGCCTGCAGAACCTGGACTTGTGCATCCTCACAGTCACGTGAGGGACTCTTATAAAATTTCATACTATTTACAGATATCTCCTGTTGATTCTCTTTCCCTAGAGCACCCTGACTAATACAGATGTCTTATTGTCTTTAACTCACAATGGTGCTATGGTGGCTGGTGCTAAAGCTCTGAAAGTCCTTAGAAACCCTCTACTGTTCACATTTTCTCCTGTGCCAGATTAACTGGGTTCAGTACTTTATTTACTGTGTGTGAAGGGAGAAATTATCATTCTAGCTATTTTTAAATCTGTATAAGCATTTTTAAAACAAAAAAAATTTGTTTTTCAGCAAGCTTTTTATGGCACTGATATATATGTATACTTGTCCACTTTATTCTTGCTAACCAATTTACAGAGGTATAATTTGCATACAATAAAATGCACCCATTTAAAGTATACTATTTAATCAGTTTTGACAGTTGCATACACCCATGTAACCATTACTGCATTCAAAATAAGGGACATTTCCATGACTCCAAAAGGTTCCTTCATGTCTCTTTGCAGTCAATCCTAACCACCCCTTCCTGGCCGCAGGCAACCATTCATCTACTTTATATCATCAGAGGGTGTATTAGTCAGGGTTCTCTTGGGAAACAGAATCAACAGGAGATATCTGTCAATAATATGAGATTTTATGAGTCTCTCACGCAACCATGGGGATGCACAAGTCCAGGTTCCGCAGGCAGGCTGCAAGCCAGGGGCTCCAATGAAAGTCCAATGAAAGGTTTTTGATGAGTTTCTGGGAGAAGTTGGCTGTCCAAAAATGAGCTGAGAAGTTCTCTCTAAATGTTGAAAAACTTCCCCTTTTAAGGCATTCAACTGATTGGATAAAAGCGTCATCCATTGCTGATGCAATCTTCCTGATTGATGCAGATGTAATCAGCCATAATCTCACTGGTGATCAAAGTCCATAAATGCTCTTGTATTACAATTAGCCCAGTGCTTGCTGGACCAAATACCTGGACACAATTACTTGGCCGAGTTGACACATTAGCCTAACCATCACAGAGGGTATGTTTTTTTCTTAGAGTTTTGTGTACATGGAATCATATATGATCTACTCTTTTGTGTCTGGTTTGATTTGCTCAGACTAATGTTTATCAGATTCAATTATGTTGTTGAGTCTATCATTTGTTCAGTCATTTTGATTACAGAGTAGTATTGTATTCTGTGAGCATATCAAAGTTTATTTATTCATTCATCTGTTGATGGGAATTTTAAAAATTTTTTGGTAATTTTGAATAGTTGCTATGAACATTTGTGTATAAGTCTTTGCATGAGCAAATGTTTTCCTTTCTTTTGATAAATACCTAAGAGTGAGATTCCTATGTCATTTGGTAAGTGTAGTTTAACATTAGTACAATCTGCCACATTGTTATTCAAAAGTGGTTTTACCTTTTTACCTTCCCATCAGATTGATGACAGTTCCAGTTGCTCCACATCTTCACTAACACTTAGCATCAGCAGTCTTTAAAAATTTAACTGTTCTCGTGCGTGTGGTGTGGTTTCTTATTGTGGTTTATTTTGCATTTTCTTTTTTTTCTATATATTTTAAAAGATGCTTAGATTACATAAATGTTACACAAAAATTACGGGATTCCCATGTTCCCCACCTCCCACACCTCCCATAACATCCCACATAAACATCTTTCATTAGTGTGGCACATCACCTGCAATGGATATATGCATCCTGAGGCTTTGCCACTAAGCATGGACCATAGTTCATATTGTAGACCACACTCTCCCACACAGTTCTGCATGTCATATGCTGATGTGAAATGGCCTATATCTGTTGTTGTAATGTCACTCAGGATAATTCCCAAGTCCTGAAAAAGCCCCTGTATTACAATTGCTTTTCCCTTCCCTGCCCCAAAAGCGTCCAGTGGCTTCTGGCCACTGCTGTAATTTCTTCCGTTGCTTGAATCACAATATGTCTGCAACAGAATACCATTAAGTCCACTCTAGTCCATAGCTCTTCCCCCAATCCTGAGGAGTTTGGGATAGTGATGTCCACTCCACCTCCAAGTGAGAGGGAGCTTATATCCCATGGACACAGTGGATGGGATTATCCTGCCTGCAGCTGCAGGCTTTCTCCATTCCCTGGGATGGCCGTTGTCCATCATCATCTCCTCACCAGGTGACTTGGGTGAGTCCATTGAGCTGTAGAGTAGGAGTTGTAGCTCCACCGAGATTCCAGGCACAGCTGACACATGGGCAGGCTAGAGGCTCCAGTCTCTGGAAGTACACCTACAAACTCCAGCATCACATATAGGTTTGAATAGAAGGGACTGATGGACCATGTGCAGGGAAGACTTATTTGAGTCCAACTCTGTCACTCTCAGGAGCACAGATTCCAAAGTAAAGCCCACTGATAAGGCATCAATCTCTGGAGCTATCCCCCTTTATGTAGGACCTGGGTGTCTCCAGAGCCCTCAGGAGCCCCTCTGTGTGGGGTGATATCCACTTTGGTGTTCTATGAGATCCTACTGAAGTGTGCGTAAGTGTTACCTCTGGGATGACCTCCCGACTCTCTTTGAAGTCTCTTAGCCACATGAACTCATTTGTCTTTACCTTTTCCCCCTTTTATTCAAGGTCTTTTTCCAGCTGTATTGCCAGTTGACACTTGGTATTAATCCCTCATTGCCAGGGAGGCTCATCCCTGGGAGTCATGTCCCATGCTGGGGGGAAGGTAATCCATTCATATGCTAAGTTTGACTTAGAGAGAGGCCACATTTGACCAACAAGGAGGCTCTCAGGTGGCAACCCTTAGGCACCCCATAACAGTAGGCTAAGTTTCAATTACAAGAGCAAAGACTCGTAAGGCTAGTCATCAATAACAAGAACCCATCAGTGGACCATCCTCCTTTGCCAGACACTGCCCCTGCACTCAGGGGACTGTTGCTCCTCCCTTGGAGAATGTGGCAGAGCTCTCCAGGCTAGGAATTCAGTATTCCTTCATTTATTTTGCATTTTCTTGATAATTAATGACATTAAGCCTCATTTCATATGCTATTACTCATTCTTATATCTTCTTTTATGAAGTGTCTGTTCAAGTATTCTGTATTCAAAGTATTAGTGCCCATTCTTTTTATTGAATTGTCTGTCTTCCTACTGTGGAAATATCAGAGTTCTTTATGCAATGGACACAAAGCCTTTGTCAGATATATGTGCTGAAAATATTTTCTCCTAGTCTGTAGCTTGCTTTTTTATTTTCTTAACAAAGTCTTTGGAAGAGTAGAAGGTTTTCATTTTTATGAAGTCCAATTGGTCAATTGTTTCTTTCGTGGTTTGTGCTTTTGTGTCCTATCTAAACAATCTTTGCTTATTCCAGGCTTGTAGAAATAGTTCCTATGTTTTCTTCTAGAAGTTTTATTGGTTTAGTTTTTATGTTTAGGACGATAATCCATTTGAATTAATTTTGGGGGTATAGAGTGAATTAAGTGCCGAGGTTCACTAATTACAAATGATTATTCACTTGTTCCAGCACCACTTTTGAAAAGGCTATCATTACCCATTGAACTACCTTAGAAACTTTCTAGACAATCTATTGAATGTATATATGTGGATTTATTTCTAGATTCTCAGTTCTGTTCCACTTATCTATAAATTGTAATTATGCCATTAATACACTGTTTTGTTTACTGTTGCTTTATAGTAAATCTTGAAATCAGGTAATCTAACTCCTTCAATATTGTCCTTTTTCAAAATTGTTTTTAGTTAATCTAAGCAAATCTTATTTCTCTAACAATTTTAGAATTAGCTTGTCAATTTCTGAAAAAAAATCTGTTGGGACTTGGATTGGGATTATGTCTGTTCTACAGATTTATTTGTGGAGAACTGATATCTTAAACCATAAGCACAATTTATTTAGTCTTCTTTAATTACTTACATCACTGATTTCTAGATTTCCTTGTTTATGATTTGCACATATTTTGTAAATTTATCTCTAAGTATAGCATGCCTTTAGATGCTGTTATACATGATATTTTAAAAATTTCATTTTAAAAGAATTTGTTGCTCTTACATAGAAATACAATTAATCTTTGTCTATTGACCTTGTAACATCATGAAATGTTGCTAAATTTATCAGTTCTCATCACCTCTTTCTGGATATCCACAATCATGTCGTCTGTGAAGAAAACATTTCTACTTTTTTCTTCCCAATCTACATACTTTTCTTTCTTCAAGGTATTGATTAGGACCTCCAGTACAATGTTGAATAGAAGGTGTGAGAGCAGATACCCTTTCCTTGGTTCCTGATCTTAGGGGGAAACGTTCAGGATTTCACCACTAAGTTAGCTATACATTTTTGTAGATGCCCTTTGTCAATTTAAGGTGATCCTTTCTATTACTTGACTGCTGAGAATTTCAATTATTAATGGGTGATGGATTTTTTTCAAATGCTATTTCTACATCTATTGAGAAAAGCATTTAGTATTTTCTCCTTTATTTCATTAATATGATAAATTGTGTCGATTGATTTTCAACTGAAAAATTAATGGTGTATTACTGAGAAAAGCCCCATTTGTCATGATATAGTATCCTTTTTATATATTGTTTAATTGATTTGCTCAAATTCTGTTAATGATTTTTGCATCTATATTCATAAAGAATAGCGATTAGTAGTTTTCTTTTCTTGTAATGTTTTGTCTGGTATTGATGTCAGAGTTTTGTTAACCTCATAAAATATGTTGAGAAGTGATTCTTTCTTCTCTATTTTCTGGAACAGTTTGTATAAGATAGGTATTATTTCTTCCTTGAATGTTTAGTAGAATTCACCAGTGAAGCCATCTGGATTTGGAGTTTTAGGTTTTCAATTACAAGTTCAATTTCCTTGATAAATATAGATAGATAGATATAGGTTATCTATTTCTTCTTGAATGAACTATGGTAGTTTGTGTCTTTCAAGGAATTTGTCCATTTAATCTAAGGTGTTGAATTTATTGGCATAAAGTTTTCCTAATATTCCTTTATTATCCTTTTCATGTTTGTAGTATCTGTAGAAATGTCTGTCATTTTTGGTATGGTAATTTATATATTCTCTCTTTTATTTCCTGATTGATTTGACTAGAGATTTATGAATTTTGTTGATCTTTTCAACACCCAACTTCTGGTACCATTGTTTTTTTCTTTTGTTTTTATTGTATTTTCTATGTCATTGATTTAGAATCTTATTTCTTTTTTCCAACTTATTTCGGATTTAGTTTGCTACAATGTTTCAGGTGTCCCCAGGTGGAAGCTTAGGTCATTGATTTGATATCTTTCACCTTTTCTCATTAATTTCTAAGCTCTGCTTTAGTTGTTTCCTAACAATTTTAACATGTTGCATTTTCATATTATTCAGATCATAATATATTTTAATTTTCTTTGTAATTTATTAGCTGGCCCATGCTTTATTTTAAAAAGTGTTGCTTAATTTCCAAATAATTAGGGATTTTCCAGACATCTTTGTGTTTTTTATTTCTAGGTTAATCCTGTTGTAGTCAAGGAAAACACTGCATTATTTCAATGATTTAAAATTGATTGGGAATTGTTTTATGACCTAGCATATGGTCTATCTTGGTGGGTGTTCCATGTTCACTTGTAATGAATGTGTATTTTGCTGTTGTTTAGAATGTTTTATAAATATTATTTAGGACAAGGTAGTTTGGTGATGTTGTTCAGGTCATCTGTATCTTTATTGATTTTCCTCCTACTTCTTCGAAAGTTACAGAGATTGTAGCACTGTAATCACCAACAAAAATATATTTGTCTCTTTATTTTTTAGCATCATTTTTTTCTTCATGTAATTTGAACCTCTGTTATGTGAATATCCATTTAAGATTGTTATATTTTCTTGAATAATTGGCCCCTTTATTATCTGAAACATACATCTTTATCCCTGGTAATATTCCTTTTTCTGAAGTTGACACCATATGATATTTATATAGACATTCCATCTTAGGTTTAGTATCTGTATGGTATATATTTTACATTCTTTAACTTTTAACATATGTATATTTATTTCAAAATAGATATTTTGTATTCAGTCTATAGTTTAAATTTGCTTTTTATCTAGTCTGACAATCCCTGCTTTTTAATTGGAGAGTTTAGATCTTTCACATTTAATGTGATTTTCTGATTGTGTGTAAACCTATCATATTCTTGCTATTTTCTATTTGTCCCACCCATTCTTTGTTTCCTTTTTCCTCTTTCCCTTATTTTGTATTAGTTGAGTTTTTAAATGATTCTATTTTATTTCTACTATTGGAGTATTAGCCATACCGAGCCAATGCTCTGGATCTGGGATGGGAGTGACACCCATGCTTTATAAGCAGGGTGCTGAGTGGGGCTGGTAGCCCCTGGTTTTCTCAGCTTTCATCTCCTGGCATGAAACTTCTGCCTTACAACCAAGTTGGGGTGAAGATACCTATGGTTTTGGTATTCTTGGCCTGGTACACCTGGGGTATAGCCTCCACCCATGAGTCAGGGATGGATGGAAAGATGGAGCCCATGACCTCTCAGCTTCACTCACCAGGAATTTTGCTTCTCTAACTTGTAGCTGGAGAGGATGCGAAATTCTCCTCGCAGTAAGATACTATATCCCTTGACAGAGAGGAAGCTCCTCTTGGCCATACCCACTTGAGTCAAACTTCTGCTACCCTAAGCTGTGGTAAGGAGTGAGAATCCAGAACATTGTTCATATTACACAGATTCTCTCTATTCTTAGTGAGATTTAGTTTATTTTCTTGAATATGTTTCTTCATTTCCTGTATGCCCTTATAACATTTCCAGAGACTTTAAGTGGTATTTTTAAAAATATTTAATCTTCAGTAGTATGATTATTTCACTGGGAAACAGGTCCATAAGCTCCTAATGCTGCCATTCCAGATGTGGAATATGTAGGATATATTCCAGAATATGAAAAATCATCCACTCTTTCCTTTCTATGCTCACCTTTTTTCTCAAATAAATTAATAGAGCTATAAAAGCTGTTTTCACTTGCTAATTCCTCCAAATCTGCCATTTTTAGGTCTGTTTCTATTTACTGATTTTTCTCCAGTTTATGGGTTATATTTTCCTGAGACTTGGCATGCTTAGTAATTTTTATTTTAGGCTTGTCATTGTGACTTTATGTTTTTCAGTGTCTTGATTTTGTTTCTTCTTTTTGGTTCAGTTTGATATTTATGAGGCTTTTTCAGCCTTATAAGGGAAGGTCTAGAATAGCTTTTACTCTAAAGATAGTTTAAGTCCACCATTAAGATGTGGCCCTTCTGGATTTTCTACTGAACGCCTCAAATGATCAATAGGGATTTTCCACTCTGGCTGGCTGGAACTCCAATGTCTCACATGTGACCTCTGATAACTGGTCACTTCACAACTTCTTGGTTGCTCTCTGTTTGGCTTCATGAAGTTTCAGTTTTCCAATATAGATGTTATTATTCAACTGATAATAAAAGGAACCCCACTGAAAAATTCTCTTATGTGTGTGTGGGTGTAACTCCTTACTTTCTAGCACTTTGCTCTGAAACCCTCAACTGCTTCAACCTCCCTGAACTCCAATCTCTATCCAACTCTGTGAGCCCACTGTATTCTGTTTTCATCACCCTCTCTATCATGCTATCCAGAATGTTTCATCAGGGAGAAAGCCAGAGAGGTTGTAGGGCTCACCTCATTTGTTTCTCCTTCACTCAGAGATCAAAGTTCATATTGTAGCAGTTTTGAATTTTTTATGAATTAAAAAATTCCATATATTGCATTATGATTGTAAACTGGTCTGTTCCTCTGGGCATATTAGATTGTATTAACTTCAGAGGTTTCACTTTTACTTGATTAAATTATGATTAGGGCTTTGATTGGGCCACATCAGTAGGACATTAAGTACCCCCCCCCGGGTGGGGACTCACAGAGAAAATACACAGCAGAGGAGAAAGTTGGAGTTTTGTGCTGGAGCCCTGGAAAGTAAACACTCAGGAGAAGAACACAAAGGAATAGAGACAGCTCCATAGACACAGCAGAGGCATCGGGAAGAGATAGAGCCTGATAGTCTACAGCTGGCCTTGTGGAAAGAACAGAGCAGCTGAGCTGGGAGAGGAATGAGCCCCAGGAGAGAGACAAGACTTATCGCAGCCTACAGCTGATATTGGAAAAAGCTGAGACCACAGAGCCTTAAGACTAAGACGAAAGCTGAACCCTTGCAGATGTCAGCTGCCATCTTGCTCCAACATGTGGCAAGAGACTTTGGTGAGGGAAGTAACTTACGCTTTATGGCCTGGTAACTCAAGCTTTTACTCCCAAATAAATACCTTTTATAAAAGCCAACAGATTTCTAGTATTTTGCATCAGCACCCCTTTGGCTGACTAATACACATATATTCATGTATTTCCCATTGTTCAAAGCCTGAAAACAATTGTCTCATATCTTTTATCCAGTTTCTATTTTTTATAGTAGAAAGGTAAATGTGGTTCTTCTTAGTCAACCATGACCATAAGCAAAAGTCTTAAAGTTTGTTTTTAGGTTTTGTTAGCATGGATCTAGAATATATTTTACTCTAGGGCTAGTTTAGTACTATTACTATAGCTTGAACTCAAATATCTCCTAGCCTTATGTGAGTTTTGGCATGCATTTACAGCTCCTCAATAATTGTTCATTCACCAGTAGTTGTTCTTTGCCTGGCCTCATGGAATATCGCCCTATGCACACACAGTTTGGTATTCAGCAACAGTCTTAAATGCAGATTGATGGAGCGCTTTCTCTTGAGAGCGCCATCTTCCATAATACTCTTCCTTGAAAATTCCAGCCACCCCAGTGTCTGTGAATACTAATCTCTTTCTCCTCAGCTCAGTGAGAATACCATATTCTGCTCTTCCCTGTAACACAGTCAAGAAAATGCCACCAGAAAGTTGGGACAATTGTAGGGCTTTCTCTCAGATATTACAGTTCTGATCTACATGTTGTTCAATGTCTGAAACAGTTAGTTGACATATGCTTTCTGCTTTCTAGTTGTTTATGGCAGAAGGGAATATCCCATAAAAATTATTCTGTCATGACTGGAGGCTCACTAGTTCATTTTTATTTTTTATTTTATTAATTGGCATTTCTTTTTCTAATCAAATGTGGTCAAGATATAGTTTATGACTTCCATTTCTCTGTTTTAAATTGAATCTAGTTTTAAAGTAAGGCATTTTTCCCTCTAAGTTATTGGGGAAATAAAATAGCAGTTTTACTCTAATTAATATTCATTATCAGAAAAAAAAAGTAACCAGAACATTGTAATAGTCATTTTGTTTGCAAAGAAATATAAGGAAAGGGAAAATTACAGACTGCTGAAAAGATTTTCAATTCATTGGTAAAAAGGGCTCATTTTCTAATGTTTGACCTGAAATGTAAAATATTTTTTGGAAAACAACAGAGAAAGGGCAAGAATATAAATAAAACTGAGGTTAGTTTTAAAATTAAATTTCAGAACTCTTGAACAGGTTTTTTTTTTTTGGA
>JAQZBX010086571.1:0-12974 GCA_029593785.1 Cabassous unicinctus | reverse complement strand
GGCAGAGGCCAAATGCCCGAACCTTCCCTGGGAAGGGGTCCAGGGAAGAGGGTGCGCTGTCTTTTCCACTTTCCAGGCTACGCGGGGTCGGATGGGTCAGGGTCGGGGGCCAGGATCAGGGCCTGGGGAGCTGGGAGGATCGGCGCCAGAAGCGAGGGGCCAGGGTCGGAAAGTTGGGTCCTCTGGGGGGGCTGGCGAGGGCTGAGGGGCAGCCACCCAGTGACCTCATCCCCTGGGCTCCCGCGGGCGCGCCAGCAGAAAGCCTCCTTTGAGGGCTCGCCACACGCCCCCCTCCCCCCAGGTCCTAGCGCCCAGCGGGTTGGGGCTGGGCTCGAGGGGCGCGGGCGGTCTGCTGGTCGGTCGGTGCAGGTCAGCTCGGCCTCCAGCCCCCCAGCCCCCGACCCAGTCTCTCGCCCACAATTCTGTCCCTTCCTCTCCATGGTCCGTCGGCCTCCTATGCGCCTTTGTCAGACCCTTCTCCTCCTCCCCACCTCTTTGTGTGTGTGTTGATGGAGGGGTGGGTCGGAGGTCGGAGGAAGCCGCCCCCTTTCGGGGCTGGCCCGTGTCCCCTGAGAGTGTTCTGGGATGTACAGCCTGGAGGTAGGGGTGCCCAGGCTTTTGGAAGCCCAAGTGTGGGCTCTCAGTATGCCTGGGTCCCAGAACTTGGCCCGGAGCCAGGCTGGCTTGCCTGGCACTGCTCTCCTCCTGTGGGCACAGCCCAGGCCCCGCCCCCGCAGAGACGTGGGTGGGGGCGGGGCAGAGCGAGCTGATGCCGTGGGAACTGCCTCCCCAAGGAGAAATCCCAGCCAGGCTGGGCAAGACTTCTGGGAGCAAGGATTCCACAGAGAATCCTTCTTGCCTCTTCCCGCCCCTCACCCTCTGGGGAAGGAGGACATCTGGAGTCCCCTCTGACCCTGCTGGTACCTCTGTCCCAGGGAGCATTGTTGGCAGTGAGAAGGCTCCATGTCATAAGGACCTGGGGCGCGAAGGAAGGGATCCCTCCCACCTGCTCTCCAGGAATAGGGGCAGCAGGGGTTGGGACGGGGGTGGGGTGGTTGCTGGCTGGCACAGTGGATCCTGGGCATTTCTCCCAGCCTGGGTGCTAGCCTGACAGGGGGTGCCCTTCCTCTCCCTGACAGCTCCTTTCTTCCATGTCCTCAGGGACAGAGCCAGGAGGAAGGGGAGTCGTTCCCCTAGATCTTTGTAATTTCTGCCACCTGAGCTCAGGTGAACAGCTCATTCCTGGGAGGGGATGGGAGCAAAGAGTCAAGTGGTGGTTTTTCTGGGAAGACTCCTTTTGGGGTGTGTGTGTGAAGTTGAGGTTCCCCAACCCTCAGGGCCCAACAGGCATTCAGTCCTAAAGCGGGCACTGCCAGCTGCCTCCGAGTTTCTCTGCCTCCCCCCACTCTCCCACCCTGCTGTGAGCCACTGCCTCCCATTGTCATAGCAACTGGGAATCAGAAGGCAAAGGGAGGATGGGTGGTGGGTACCACCTCATAAGAATTGGGGAGCCAGCCCCAGGTTGAGGAGACCCTGGGCTGGGAACTGGAGCTCTAGACTCCGCGCCTAGTTCTACCCAGAGCCCCCCTGCTCTCCTCCCAGCTCTGGGCTGAGAAGGGGAGAGGGGAAAAAGAGGAAGCCAGAAAGACCTTGGGGAGGTTGGACATCATTTCTCTTTGTCAGACAGACAAGTGCTTGTGGAGAATCTATACTCCAGGGATCCAGAGGCCAATAACACAGATGTGGTTCTTGCTGTCATGGAGCTTACAGTGTGGAAAGACTCATTTTTCCTGCTTTTGACTCAAATTCTGAGCCTTCCCCTCCCCACAAGAGGGCAGGCAGAAACATTTTTTATTAAAAGAGGATTCTCATTGTAGCTCTATTAGCTTTGTGACCTTGGGCAAATCAGTTAACCTTTGTGATCCTTAGTCTCCTCTGTGAAATGGGCATATGCCCTTCCCGCCTCCCACGACTGTTGGGATGAGAGTTGTTATCCACCCCCCACCCCCCGTTTCTGGGCTGTTTCTTCTCCTCTTACCTTGATGGGTGGGGGTCCTGATAGAGAGGTCCTTCCTATTCCCTTCCCCCCTGTTTTGCCCTTACCCCTTCTCACCTGCTCTCTCCCTCTCTCCAGGAGAGACATTTCAGAGCCCTTGCAGACCTCACCATGCCGGTCGCTGCCACCAACTCTGAGTCTGGTAAGAAGGGGTGAGGAGGCCAGCTTATTACAGCGACTCAGAGGGTGCCAGGCAAGGGCTTGGGATGGGGAACGGCACTCCCAGAGCTGCCCTGCAGAAACGAACAGACACACCCCCACCCCCACCCCCCACCCCAATCCTTCAGGCAGCCCCTATAGCCATCTCCTCTGTATGAGGTCCTGGGCTGCAGCAGAGGAGAAAAGGAATAACACCTGCACCTGCCTGAGATGGGGCTGGAGACACAACACAGCTACCTCCAAGGAAGGCAGGGGGATGCCAGGATGCCTGCCCTGAGATGGTCCACACTATTGCTGGCAGGTGCTGGCATGGGGCCAGCCTGGTCAGAGAAGTGGCCCTCAAGAAGTGGCCTGGGAGCTGGGCCTTGGAGAATGGTTTGGGGGTACAGGTAGTACAGCAGCATAGCCTGGGCCTGAGAAGGCCATGGTATGGTATCCACTAGCATGGAGGTGGGAGAAAAAGCCAGAAGGCTGGGGGTGCGGTGCAGGAGCACCAGAAGCTGCTTGTGGAGGCGGAAGAGTGCAGGTCTGGAAGCCTCCTGGACTTGCTTCTGGGGGACATTTCAGGGTTAGGGAGAGGGCCACCCAGACTCATGCGGGAGCCTCAGGAGTAAGCTGCTTAACCTCTCTAAGCCTGCCTTTTCCCTTCTGTGAAAGGGGACAATAATGTTAGCAGGTTGGTGTGAGACCCAAAGGCTGTAACAAAGGGGAAAGTACATTATCCGTTAGGAATATTCAGCTATCGTGCAGCTGAGTTTTCCTTATGTCATTAACCCCGTGGCCTTTTAGGACCTGGGTTTCCCTGTCTCTAAGATGGGGTGATGGGACAAGGTCAGAGCTCTTAACTTTTATTCTTCCTGGACCTCTTTGAGAATCTGATGATGGCAGTGGGCCCTCCTGGAAGAAAAATCTGCATTCCACTTTTGGGGGTTCAGGAACCCACCCAGGTTAGGCTCCCTGTACTAGAGGGTCTTTATGAGTTCTGCCAACTGCACCCTGCTATGGTTTTGCTTTGATTTACCTAATTCCACCCCCGACTCCCTCCACAGCCCCCTTCAATACCTGCCTCCCTACGGCCCCTCCCCTTGCCCTCAGCCCTGCTGCTACCCTTGCAAGATGTCCAGGTGCCCCACTTGGTTAGAATAATTCCCCTGTCCCTCCTCTCTGAAAAACTGAACCAGAAAAGTGAAGGCTGCTGTGAGAGTGATGCCCTTGTCCCCCAGGAAAGGCCTCTTCTCCATGCAGTGTCCCCCAGCTTCTGCCACCTTGAAGGGTGCTCAGAGCCTTCATTGCCTTTCCAGCCCACTCAGCCCCCTGGGCTCTCCCCCTGATCCAGCCTGCCTGGGCCCCACTGTAAGCTGCTTAGGGATTAATTAAACCCATCCCTGAGCCTGCGAATTACAGACTTCTCAATCCAGGGCTGCCCAGTAAGCCCATTAATAGTGCCCAGGAGGGGCGTGGGGGGAGGAACAGCCCAGCAGTTCCCCGCTGCAGCCCCTGATGGGGCAGGGCTCAGGGGGCAGGGCAGGGTGTGGAGCCAGGGGTGTGGGCATGGGCCTGCTTCCTCAAAGGACTCCTGGGGCCCCTGGGTGTTGTGCCATGGGCTGCTTCTGGCCTCCTAGATCCCCAGGAGGGACCACCAAGTACCCCTCTTCCCTCAGGCTGCCCCACAGCCCCACACCCCTGGGCTGCATTGGCTCCCTGCCTCAAAAATCTAATGGTGGGCTTGGCCCTGGTGATTTAGTGGTCATTTCACTTTCCACAAGACTGATGGAGAGACAATTGTATCCCTGCCTTGGCGGTCAGGTTCACGCTCTCCCTCTGCCTTTCCTTCCTCAAAGAGCCCACCCCCTCTGTAAAGAGAGCAAACCCCTTCTCCCAGCCTTCCTCAAGGATCAATTTGGCCATTGTCGTTTTGGAGGGGGGGAAATAGAGGGGGCAGATTCGTCTTGCAGAAGGACCCCAGCTCTACTTGGAGTAAGGTGAGGGAGTCCTTCTCTTGAGGGTTGGGGCACGGGTGGGGAGATCTGTGGGTGACAGTATGGGCTGAGAGTTTAGAGATCTTGCCCCCAGCTTCTCCTGACCTGCAGTCTCACCCTTCTTCCCCCTTCACTAGACTCCCTCCTTCATTTGAATCTAGGCTGGGACGTGGGGCTTCTTTTAGGTGGGGCTTTCCCTTTAAATCTCTCTCATCTCCGGGTTAATGTCCTGGTGTGTAATCCTGCCTGCTGCCATGGCAACCAGGGGTGCAATGAGACCTGGTGCCACTCCTCTGGGAATGGCTGGCTGGTGGCAATGGCTGGCTGGTGGCAACCACCGCGTCCTGGTGGTGGCCTTATAGGTTCCCAGGCTCAGGGGAAATGGGGTACTAGGCTAGGGTGGCTGCTGCCCTCCTGCCCACCTTTACCCCTGCCACGTGAATGCAACTTGAACTTAACCTCCCCCAGTTCCAAGATGCCTAACTTACCCACTGGGCATCACCCCTTCCCCACAGGGAAGGGCTAATGGGAGATGGGAGCCGGGAAGAAGCTGCTGCTGAGATGTGAGGCCAGCGGGCCTTGGGGCACCCTTCCCTGCCCACAGTAGTGCCACTACCCTCTGCCTGCCTGGCTGTCCGGTAGGGGGAGGGATTTGGGTGCTTGAGGCATTTGCCCCATGCCATAGTGGTGCCGCCACCTCTGGGGAGTATTGAGAGTCCTAGGAAGCTTCCTTCAACCCAGGCAGTTGAGGGGATCACGGTAAAGGAAAAAGGGCCTGGAGAGGGAGCAGGGGGCAGGCGGAGGAGGGGGCATGGGGATATATTCGACATGGGAATCCAGAAGGGGCGGGCAGGAACGACACGGGCCAAGTCTCTTCCCGCAGCTCGGGTTTCTTGGATCTGGGCTCTGCGAGGAGGGAAGGGTCTCTGGGCACCGGGCCAGTGCTGAAGGAGCATCACACTTATTCTTCCCCGCCCCCAACCTTCTCTCAGCCTCCTCTTTCCCACCCCCACCGCTACTAAAACGTGGGGATCTGGCCAACCAGGGGACGAGGACTCTCCCCCCCACCTCCCTCCCACCCCTTCCACCGCCCCCTCCCCACCCGTCAGCGCCCAGCTGGCCTCTGACCAATCAGCGGGGCGGTCAGGGCGGCTGAGCCTTGCTATTGGCTGATTCTGCGGAGGGCGCTCCCTGAGTTCCTCCTCCTCCGACGCTGCCCACCTCTGGCTGGGAAGGCGGCGGGCGGCCGAGGCTCCGCCAGGAGCCCCTGGGCCAGGGGTGGGGGAAGCCATGGCGGGCAGCCCAGGCAGCGATGCCTCCTTGGAGGGTTTATCTCTGGGCTCCTCTGAGGAAGCAGAGCTTCGGAGGGAAGGTAGGGAAAAGGCGGGACCGGGAGGCTGGGGGGAAGGTGGCCTCTTAGCTAACTCTGTTCCCGTGGGGTTCGGGGCATCTGGAAAGCGTGCCCTAGCAGAGGGCTCCCTGGAGACGGAAGGCTCTGGGGGCATGGCCCGCCGGGAGAACAGACCTGGGCAGAGGGCACCAACTCCCCTGGCTCAGGCCACCCCCTTGCCTGTCAGGCGGGGCAGTCTGTGTGTGAGGGGGAGCAGAGTGGGCAGGGCCCCTGCTCTGGCTTCTTGCAGAACCCACTAAAGCCTTCGCTGGTCCCTGACCAATGTGGAGCCCCAGGACTGGGTGAGAGGGGTCTCGGGGGCAGACCTGAATGTTGTTTTTGGAGAAGGTGGGGAGGAGGCGAGGAGAGTGAGTGAAAGTCCCGGAGTCCCTGGCCATCTCTGCCAGCTCCAGTTTCTGTACCCCTTCCTGTGCCCACCCGCCCTCCTGCACAGTTTGGGTGTTGTTCTGCAGATGCACGCGTGGGTGGCAGGGTGGCATGGTAATGATACCCCATGCCCATCTCTGCCCCCAGCTGGTATGCTCTGCTTCTCCGTTCTTTCCCCCAGAACCTGTCAGCCTGGAGCCCCCACCTCTGCCAGTGGGTGGCTGCTGCTGTGGCCCAGCTTCAGGGGTTCTCATGACCTGGGTTATATCCCAGGCCGAGGATTTTCTGATCCCTGCTCTGGCTTGGTTTGACCTCTGCCTTTGGGTGCCCACGGCCACCCCAGGCCAGTTTCCCCAGCTCCTGCTGATGTTCTGGTTTTCGGTGTTGGCTTCCAGTCATTAATGTTAATTTGTCTGATTATAGATCATTGTCTGTTAAAGCTGAAGGACCTATAGACACCATGTAGTCCAACCCACCCATTTTACAGGAAGGAAAGACAGAGGCCTGTGAGGGACAGAGACTTGTGCAGTCACACTGAGTTAGTGGTGCAGCTGGGACTGGATGCTCTTGACTGTGGGCCTGCTCCCTTATGGAAAGACACAGCTATGTGCTTAACTCTGGACCTGCTCTCAGGGATGTGCTCCAAGCACTGGCTCTCCCATCCCTAAGCCCCACCAGGTGCAGGTGACTGAGTCCTGGGGCTGCAGCCCACCCAGAGATTGAGTGTTCTCTGGCACCTGGCACTTGCTTCCCTTTCTCCCCTCCTACCTCTCAGTGTCCATTTCCTGCTGCCCAGAGCCTCCCTGTACCTGCCCAGGCTGCCATTACCTAGTTTGGAGAGAAGAAGCCAATGGAACTGCCCCTTAGTGCTCCTGCCTCAGAAAGAGACCTGAGGTTCCCATGCTTGGTAGAGAGGGAAGTGCTGTTAGGGAGGCTTCTGGGGGAGAGGGGGCAGTGCATATGGTGTGTTTAGATCTCCTGCCCGTTGTGCTCAGCTGGCACCTGTGTGTCTCACTGCCCATTCCTTCTCCCCAGCCATGCAGCAAGTCCTGGACAACCTGGGGTCCCTCCCCAATGCCACGGGGGCCGCGGAGCTGGACCTGATCTTCCTTCGAGGCATTATGGAAAGTCCGATAGTAAGATCCCTGGCCAAGGTACAGTGCTCCAGGGAGGTGGGCACAAGTGCTGTGCCTGGAGAGGGACAGTGGGCGGTAGGTGTTAGCTACAGGGTGCCCTGGGAATGGGGCACGTGGCATGAGCATCTACACCCAGGTAATGAATTTGCATGTAGGGGGCCTGCCTCACTCCTGGCTGGTGAGTATGTGACCATGCCCATGTGGATGACTGTTTGGTGACATCAGCTTGTGGAGGGTGGGAGTGGTGGGGTAAACGTAGCTGTGTGTTGGAATCTCCAGAGTTGGTTCTGCTCATCCCTCTGCCTTTGGGCCTTTTTGACAGACCTCTTTTTAAAGTCACAGCCGCATATCAGGTTGGGGAGAGACTCACCAAAAGAGAAAATTATAAAACAATTTGATAATGGCAGTGATAGAGCCAGATGCACTAGACATTTTGGGAGCCTCCCCAGCCTGGGTGGGCAGGAACGCTTGCTGGAGGAAGGGCCCCTTGAGCTGAGTCTTGATAAATGAGGAGGGGAGGGCCTTCCGGGCCACAGGAAGAGCTCAAACAGAAACGCAAAGGTGAGAGGGAGCCAGCCAGGTGTATGCAGGGAACTGAAAGCCTCGGTGTGAGGCTGGAGCTTCAGGTGCGCGATGGGGAGCTGTGGAGATGTCGGCAGGTCGTGGCGGGCCCTGGGCAGCACTCTGTGAGGCTCACTGGCCACAGGTGGGCTTGGAGCAGGAGTGTAATGATGGCAGGTGGGCCTTGCAGGAGCATCCCTTTGGCAGCTACATGGGGGGTGGCTGGAGGGTTGCACCTGGAGCTGGAGAGACTGTTTGGGACTGTGTAGCGGGAGTCCTGGCCTCACAAAGCAGGATGAAAGAAATGTTTTGGATGTCAGTCAGTGTTTGGGCTTGGAGGCAGCAGAAGGAGAGTAGCAAGGCACCTGGAATTCTGCCCTGGGGAGGTGAGGCTGGTGCTGCCTTCACCTGAGAGAGCAAGAGTGGGAGGGGGTGGTGAGGAAGAAAGAGGTGTGGTGACTAGGAAGTTGGCAAAGGACAGGCAGCAGGGAGGGAGAGGGTGGTGCAGCCAGGAGGCGGGCGTGCCCAAGGTTGTCCACAGAGCGGGGGTGGGGAGCCCAGTCACAGGCTGGAGGCAGTGGAGGTAGCGCGCTGGTGCACAGGACACCGTGTCCCCAGACGCACCAGGTCACATTACCGTTTGTGAGACGGTTGAAGATCTGGGGAGGTTGTTAGCCATGCACGATGAAAGGGCTGAGGGGGTTCTCAGTGGGAGGTTCTGGGGAAGAGGAAACTGAGCAGCTTGGAGGAGGCTGGGGAAAGGCAGGTTGCTTTTCATTGGGTGATCGAAGATTTATTAAAAGTAAAAACAAACAACTGTGCATGTTTCCAACATGGAGAATGTCAGCTCCACGAGGACAGGGATGTCTGTCTGTTCCAGGCCCAGATCCTAGGACAGGGCCTGGCACATGGGAGGTGCTCACCGAACAGATGTTGAATGAATGAGTACCAAAGAGTGTAGAAGATAACAGACCTCTGAGTACCGTTTCCAATATGCTGATGCATGCCATATTTACTCTTCCTCTTTTTTTTGCTTTTTTAAAATTTCTTTCTTTTTAAGACATGAAAAGTACAGATACAACTAAAGCCTCCCCCCTCCTCATTTCCACTGCTCTCCCTCCCACAGGTAACCACTGACTTGAAGTTGATGACTTCATTTCCCTGAATGTTTGAGTATCTTGTCTACATACGTGCTTAGCAGAAAAGAATATACTTGTTATATGTATGGTTTTTAAAATTTTCTTTTAATTTTGTCATTAATTACATTTACAATGTTGTGCTACATTCACCACCATATATCACCAAACTTTTTCATCACCCCAAACAGAAACTGTGCCCATTAAGCAATAATTCCCCCTTCCCCCTAATTATGATAGCTTTATAGTAAGTTTTTTTAACCCCCCACCCCCACCCCCGGTGATAGTACCCTAGTCTGTCTGCTTGTCTTCTTTAGGAGGCACCGGGAACCAAACCTGGGACCTCCCCTGTGGTAGGCGGGTACCCAATTACTTGAGCCACATCTGCTCCCTATAGTAAGTTTTTATATTTGGAAGGCAAGTCTTCTCAATTCCTTCTCCTTCTCTTCCTTCTTCAAAATTGTTCTAGCTATTCTTGGCTCCTTACTGTCCCATATAATTTGTCACATTTCAAAAAGTCACCTGGTGAATTTGGTTGAAATGGCATTGACTTTAAAGATAAATTTAGGGAGATTTATCTTTCTTTTTTTTAAAAAAAGATTTATTTATTTACTTGATCCATTTTAAACCCCCCCTTCCCCATTTGCTGTTTTGTGTCCATTCGCTGGGCAATTCTCTGTGTCTGTTTCATCTCTTCTCATCCTCCTCCTCCAGTCTTCACCAGGATGCGATCCTGAAGACCTCTGATGTAGGAGATAGGTGTTCTGCCATCTGCGCCACCTCGGCTCCTGGTTTTCGGAGCTTTCGGAGCATCTCGTCTTGTCTCTCTCCTTTTTTACGTCATCATCTTGCTGCATGGCTCCCGGGGCCTGGCGGCTCACCGGCACACAGAGCCTGGCAGCCCATGCGCCTTCTATATATATATTTTTATTTTACTGGGAGGTCCCGGGGATCGAACCCAGGTCTCTCCATATGGCAGACGGACGCCCAACCAGTTGAGCCACATCTGCCCCATGGTGATTTATCTTTCAACAGTGAGTCTTCCATGAATATAGTTCATCTCTCCATTTAATTTTTTTTATGTCCTTCTTCACTCTATTCTTTAAACAAGTCTTTGCTGAGTGTGTCTTATATCCTAGGCCTGGTGTACTGAGGAAACTATGGTGAGTGAATTTAGATCTCGCCCCTGCCCTCATGGGCTCACAGTCTAGTGGGGGAAACAGACACTAGTCAGAGAGACAAGTGAATGTGTATATAAACCCAAAGCAAAATGTGTCCTCTGAGGGATAGGAACATAGCTCCATGAGGGCCAGGACCAAAGGAATCCAACCTTACCATGATTGATGAACTGAGGTCTGAGGGGTGAGCCGACTTATCTGGGCAAAAAGTCAAAAAAGTGTCCCAGCAGAAGGAATAGTATGTGCAAAGGCCGTGCGGTGGGAAAGTGGCCTGGTGGGATGTGATTGGTTCAGATATCTTCTCTGTGGTATGAGTTGTCTTGCTACCAGAAGTGGCTCAGTCTTGGTACTTTTGCAAAGCTGACTTCAGAATTGGGTTTATTAGACCTCATCATCTCTGAGTTGCTTTAGCTAGTGCTTCTACAGTGAGACAGCCAGCAAAATAAGGGGGGCTCTCAGACTGGCAGAATCTCAGAGTAGAAGGTCCCTTAGCCAACCCCCTTCAAAGCATAACATTCCTCTCTGGTGACTGTGTCCAACCTGCTTGACTAGCTCTTCAACGATGGGTTTGCTGGCTGGCTGGCTCCATCATTCATTCATTCATCCATTCATCCATTCATCCATTCATTCATCTGTTCTCTATTGCATGCTCACCCTATACCAGCCCCGCGCTGGGCTATGGCAGTGAACTGCCAGATAGGTTGTTCTTCTCCTGATGGATCCCAAGTCTGGCTCATATCTTTCTTTCAGGGGCACAGCAGTGTCCTAGTCCTGGGACCTCACAGTAAAGCTTAATTGAGAAGTTATCAATGGGCTGTATCAGACTGTAAATAAACTCCCTTCTCCAGAAATGTTCTTGGGGATAACTGGTCAGACTTTCTTCCCAAGAAATCCCTGGTATAGTTTCAGATACATAGAGCACATTAGAAGACAGTGTGGGCTCTTCCTCAACTCTGAGACCCCCTGTCTGGCCGAGAACCTATATAATAGGTTCCGCCAAAGTTCGATGGGCACTTAAGACCTGAAAACTAAGCAGGCCACTCCATATAGCAAAATAATTAGTTTATCAGGAAACTTACAGACCAGGAAGCCGGTCCTGGTGGCCACAGGATGTTCAGAGTAGTGTTCCACGCCATTCAGGGGGTGACAGGGGTTATATGGGTAAGAACAAGGAAGGCACGGAGCCAAGTCGAGATTTGCAAGATCAAACACGTTTCTTTGAAGTTGCTGATATGTAACAGGAGTAGTTTAGTACAGATAACTGTCTTGTTTAGGAATGTGCACGTGTGCTTTAAGATGCACCTACAGGGAGGGTTCCCCCCCCCCACTCCTTATCTAGAGCTATATGGCATCTCTGGTTTATGGCCTCATACCCTCTAGTCAGAATCTGGTGGGCTAAGGGAATCCAGTGATTTCTTCCCTCCATCTGGTTGCAAAACAACCAGGAAGTAATTCTCCAAAAAGATCTGTCTGAGCTCAGTAAAGATGGTGTGGTAGATTGCAAAGAAAAATGGCCACAAATACCTCCCATTCCTGAACACGTGACCCTTTGCAATGTAACTGCCACTCTTCCCTCAGAAGATACAATCTGGCTCTCTATTCTTCATTCTGGACTTGACCATGTGACTTCCTTTACCAAAGGATCCTACTTCTTCCTACTTCTCAACAATTTTAATTCCTAACCTAAAGACAGATGAAGCACTTTGATCAAAGATCCAGCTGCAAAAACTTAGTTCTCCTGGCAGAGTGGCCCAGAAACCTATAGGAATTGAGTCAAGTTGGAACCGCAGGTGGTGGCTGTTAACCTCCTTCTGTCACCTTTGTGGAGCTGGGCTTGACTCGCCTCTGAGGATGTGGCAGATGGGGTGGGAGGGGCCAGGCTGGGTGGATCTGGGGCCAGGGAGGGACAGGGCCTGAGGGAACAAACCCAGAGAATTAAAGTCTGATAGGCAGATCATAAATCCAGGGAGTTGGCTGCAGACGGCAGGTGGGTAGCATCTGGGGAAGCTGACATGGCTCCAGCAGCAGGTGTTCCAACAGCCGGCAGGGCCAGCCAAGGTGAGGAATCCACAGCATGTGACATTCAGAAATTCACGCAGACTTACCAGTGGGGTCATGTGTCAGATGGGAGGCCTGTGAGGGCAGCATGTGAATGAAGCCACCTAAGATGGAAAAGAAAGAACATGGGGTTTGGAGTCAGAAGACTCATCGGCAGGCTAATTGGCTTTATATGTCTGTTAATCTCTCTGAGCTTCGGTTATTTCTTCTGAGAAGTGGGGGTAATGATGCCCATCTCAGAGTCGTGGTGGCGATAGGTGGAGGTCTTGGATGTGGAGGTGTTTTTTTTTTTAGTTTTTATTTTAAAATACTTATAGGACAGGTAGAAAAATAATACACACCCATACAGATTATCCTTACCTCTCCAGATCCACCAGTTTTAACATTCTGCCACATTTGCCATACCATTCTATGTCTATCCATGTATCTGTCCATCAGTTCATTTTTCTGAACACTTGGCTGTAGATTGTACACATCATGCTCCTTGAACACTTAATGCTGCCATGGACCTTTCCTAAGAGCAAGGATATTCACTTATGTAACCACCCTAAGTACAGTTATCAAGTTCAAGAAATTTAATATTTGATATAAAGATTAGTCTATATTCCAGTTTTTTCATGTCCCAATAATGTCTTTTTTTTAATTTTAAAAACAATTTATTGAAGTTTATCATTCATACATGAACATACATAAATTATAAATGTTCAGTAAACATTGTGAACTTACAAAACAAACATGCATAACACCATACAGGCCTCCCACACATCACCCCACCACAAATACTTTGCATTGTTGCGAAACATTTGTTAACAAATTATGAAAGAGCATCGTCAAAGTATTACTAGTAACTATAGTCCATATCTTATTCCCCTAAACTTTTTTTTTTAAGATTTATTTATTTATTTACTTTTATCCATTTTTATACCCCCCCCCC
>JAQZBX010086570.1:0-12976 GCA_029593785.1 Cabassous unicinctus | reverse complement strand
GCTTTCACCAGGAAACCCCAGGAACCAAACCCGGGACTTTCCACATGGTAGACAGAAGCCCAATCGTTTGAGCCACATCCGCCCCCCTCCCCAAAACCACAATTAGATACCATTTGATACCCATTAGAATGGCTACTATTTCTAAAAATGTAAAATAAAAAGTGTTGGAGAGAATGTGGAGAAATAGAACACTCATTCGTTGCTGGTGGCCGTGTAAAATGATGCATCTGCAGTGGAAGGTAGGTGGTTCCTCAGAAAGCTAAGTATAGAACTACCACATGACCCAGCAATCCCACTACTAGGTATAGACCCAAAAGAATAGAAACCAGGGACTTGAACAGATATTTGCACATAGTTCATAGTGGCATTATGCACAATTGCCAAAAGATGGAAGCAACCTAAGTGTCCATCAACTGCTGAATGGATAAAGTGTGGTGTATATATATATATATATATAATGGAATATTATTCAGCTGCTAAAAGGAATGAAGTCCTGATACATGCAACAACATGGATAAGCCTTGAAGATATTGTGTTGAAAGAAACAAGCCAACAAAGAAGGACAAATCTTACATGATTTCGCTGATTTGAAACAATTAGAATAAGCACACTCATAGTGTCAAAATCTAGAATACAGGTTACCAGGGAACAGGGTGGGGTTAGGGAATGGGAAGGTAAGGCTTAAAATGTACAGGGTTCCTATTTAGAATAATGGAAATGTTTTGGTAATGGATGGTGATGATGGTTATGGTAGCAGAACATTTTGAACGCAAATGACAGCATTGAAACATATATCTGAATACGATTTAGAGGGAAAATGTTAGATTGTACATTGGTAACAGAATACAATTTTTTTCATTTCACAGTAAACTTTTATTTGACTATATGCATGTACAACTTCAGTTAAGAATTTTACTTGATCAAATTTAAATATATTATTGACAATAAGGGCCATCACTTTAATATATCATTATGCAAAATATAAACTGCCAACTCAAATGTGTTGTTCTGTCAATTGTAAAATGCACTCCGACTTCACAGATGTCAAAAGTGAAAACAAGTGGGTATCTTTAGAATTAATGACATACAGTAACTAAGAAACATCTATACTCTCGCATTTTAAAAAATGATATAAATAGGTATTGTCAATGTTGCAGAAATCAATAGCACTTCACAGTTATAGATGAGCTGGGCATCTTCTCTCCTTACTATGCGCTATACATACACTCCTCCCTTTCCCCTTCACCCCTCTAAACATAAATACTCCTGTGCAGTTTTCTGCCCCATGTTAAGAAAATAGCCCTCCTTGTTTTTGTTTGCTTGTTTTTTTTTTCACTTGTCCTGCTTTCTTATAAGGGTTTCTTAACACGTGTTCTCTGCAGGAGCAGAGTACATTGAACAAAGTCTGATAAGGGGAAGGAATGTGGACTTTGGATAGATAAATGTAGAAATGATCTCAGTTCATATTTATTAGCTTGCTTTTGGCTGCATGTAACAAAACCCAAATCAAGGTGGCTTAAACAATAAATCTTTAAAATGTGGTATATCACATAGCATGCAGTCTGAAGTTTGAGCATCTCCTCTTGAAGACTGGTTATTTATGATTCAGTTGTTATCAAAAACCCAGCTTCTTTCCAATGTTCTTCTCTGTCATCCTCAACAGGTTAGCTAGTTCCTCTTGAGGTCATACAGTGACTTTTGATGCTTTTTATATACATGAGGACTTCTTTTCAGTATCCAAAACTCTAGCCATCAGTTCTTTTCAGCAGTCAGTGAAGTAGAGAAAACTTCCAGTATTCTCCCTGATAACATTTCATTCCTGTATGGTAAAACTTGCATGGATATTCACTGTGCAGAGTTTTCACCTCTGGTATGATATCCCTGTACATGAAAGTTACACATTTCCTTTTTCTTCTTTACCTCTGCATCATTATAAAATTTATGCTGGTCACCCTTAGTACATTTCCTTTCAAGAAAATATTTACGATTTTTTTTCCCTTTGCGTTCTACTGTATGTTGGTGGATGAACCCCTGGCTCATTTTCACATGCTGCTGCTTCTCTTTAGGTTTATCATCTTCATCCTGTAAGCCATTTTGTCCTCAGGAAAGCACTTAATCCTTTGTTTCCAATGCCAGCCCATTTTCACTTCATTTTCTTCTGTTTACCACTCTTGTGACCAGCTTTAAGATTTTTATTTTTTTGTTTAACAGCTTGCTGGGTATCGTTCACCCTCTTTCTTCACAGATCCTTCAGGAAATGGTAAGAACGGAGAGGTATTTGTCATTTTCTTAGCTTATATATACTGTTGAAACTCTTCAGCAAAATTATCTTCTGATTCCTGACTGCAGATATTGTCATCATGATATACATCATAGTCTATACTTCTTGACTTTCTAGGTAGCAAACTCTTCCGTGATGTTGCCGAGTTCCCCAACTGCCAAAATTTTGGGGAAATTTGCTCACATTCCACATTTACTTCCCATTTTTTGTTGTCTTCTTGTGTTTCTTCAACCTCTGCATCATCTATTTCATCATTGATTCCAGATGGAGGTCTCCTCTGGCCAGCCACCAGCCCCTCAGGTGCAGCGTAACCACTGAGCCTGAGGCACAGGGCTTCAGGCTGCCCCACCCACACGCCACCGAGCCCTGTGCTTAAGAACCAACCCTCACCCCAAAAATGGGGAAAACAAAAATATTTTTTAAAATCCAAGGACGTGTACTACACAAACAGTGAACCTTAAGTTAAACCATGGACTTTAATTAATAGTACAAGTATAAAAATACGCTAACATCAATTGTAACAAATGTTCTACTAGGTGGTTTGGTAGCATATGGGAACCCTATGTTTTACGCATGGTTGTTCTGTAAACCCACAACTTCTCTAATAAATAAATAAAAAATACCCATTAAAACAGTGTTATACCCAGTACACACACTGTACAGGTACCCAGTACATGTACTAACAGTACAATGAATTTCTTTGGAGGAATAAATTTCTCCCATGCTCAGACCAGGAAATCAGGCTCTACTCCCTACTTCAGAGGTGAAATATATGACTCAAGTCTGGCCAATCAAAGCACGAAATACCTTTTCTGAGCATGTGACTCAGGCCGAGCCAATCAGGGCACTGAATTCCCTTTCTGAGCATCAGGTCCTGAGTAGTTGGAGACCGAATTCCCTTTCTAGACATGTGACTGTGGCTTAACCAATCAACACAACCCCACCGCTTTGGCCTCTGGTATGCAACAAGGACTTGGCTAAGTTGTTTCCATCAGAAGGAACCTAGGATTTTTAGATACATATCAGTAATAGATGATATTTTATTTCCTAGCCAAGAAGATGTGATATGGGGAGCTTCTGGAACCATCTTGCCATCATGTGAACCTGAGAAGTAAGTCAGTTCACAGAGGGTAGCAGAGGTAATCCAAGAGATTTACATTGTTTGAAATCTCTAAATGCCACCATGAGTGATGCCAGACCTACCTATATATTTTTCATTCATTTGTCAATAAATTAATTTCTGGCTTAAGCTGGTCTGTATTTTCTGTCACTTGTAACTAATTTATTTATTAAGCAAATATATATTACTTATTACTTATTTATTACCTTTCAGGACTGACTATTTTCTCCTAAAGTACCATTTGCCCAAGTTTATAATGGAACCCAGTGGTGGAAAAGGAATATTGACAAAATTCACTTTTCAACCAACCTTTCAGATTGTGTAGCTCTTCTGGAAATTGAGAGACATCTGTAAGGTGGTGCTGTCTAGCTAAACTCTACCTGAAAATAATTTAAGAATCTTGTAATTGGGGAAAAAAAAATAATTCTACTCCCTGCCCCAGACATAAGGCAGGCAGGGAAGGAAGCAGGCACATAAAGGTGTAAAGAGAACAAAGGATTCAAAGAAAAGATGTATCTGGTTGGGAAACATGGTGGGGGCACTATGGGAGGTGAAGAATGGGAGGTATTAAACACTTTATGTGAACATCGCGTAAGGGAGGGCACTCAAAGAGAATACAAAAAAAAAAAATGTTATTATGATGCAGATGGCAATGGAAATAAATCCTGAGAAAAAATTCTGTGCACTCTATCAAAATCCCTGCAGGCATATTCCCATTCCTTCTGGTGCTTTTCAGCAGTGGAAAATGACAGAAAGAGAAGCCCATTAAGAAATCATAGCAATGAGTATAACTGCTATGGAAAGGTCCTTTCAATGTTTGTCACACTTTCCAGGCCTAAGAGGGTCTTCATTAGTGAACGGGCTCCTGGCGAGCAATAAGTACACTATTCAAGGATGACAAAGGCTGCTGCCTCTTCAGATTGGCATCTGCAGCTGTTGGTCCTTAGAATCTTTGATAGTCAGGACCGCTCCTCTTTCTTGTAATAACTGGCACCATTTTGATTGTTTTTGTCAATTTTGCCCTCCATTAGCTTCATCATTCTGGGGGGAAAAATCTCTAATTCGAGGATCTATTAAGCAGCTGTTGTTGCTTGTTTAGTGCAGTTGATGCCTGAAATTTGCTGGTTTGCTGGGTTAATATAAGAAACAATAACATCCTAGGGAGACTCACCGTTATTAGTTTCACTCTGAGGCCAACCACTAGGGAACATTGAAAGACATCCAGCTAGATAATAGGCCTATTATTTTTTCTCTCTTCGAGAAAAGCATTTATTCATTCAACAAATATTAATGAGCACCTACTCTGGGAAAAAGTCTTATGATATTGTGCAGTTGCCATTTAGTGGAGAAAACGATGCAGTGAGAAATTCCATCCTTTCTAGGGTAAGTGAAAAAGGCCAGAAGCTGGTCCATTTATTATATTGTTTTTTATTTATAATCCACATTCACACATACCATCCCTCTTCTTTCTACTTCCCACATTTTAGCAAGTACAGAATAGAAGACAAATCATTCTTCCAAACTGTGTAGCCATACAGTACTAAATCCACTTTGAAGGCAGTGCAGGAAGCCAAAGGTGAGCAAAGAGCATGACTTGTGGGGAGTGTGAAATCAGACATCCCTTCACCGCTACACTATAGTCCTGTGTTTAAGATGACATTACTGGGAAGCAGATGTAGGTCAGTGGTGAGCTCCTGCTTCCCATGTACGAGGTCCTGGGTTCAAACCTTGGTACCTCTTTAAAAAAAAAAGATGATGTTTCTGAAGTCCCACCATAGCCAACCACCTCCCTTTCCTTCATTGAAAGGTAGGAAAAATCTTCAGCCAAGAAACTCCATCAAAAAATTATCACCCCTTCTGCCTCCACCCATCCTCTCAGGTCATGAAAAAAGTTGAGGAATAATCTCTCTGGTCATTTTTTAATGGATAAACCTAAGATTTTGTTAAAAAGAAATAAATCTCCTTTCTGATTTTAAATATATAAAAGAGTATTTTCATCTTATATGATAAGCCCTAAATGCCAGCTTTCTATAAATAATAGAAATAATAGATTCATCCATGAACAACAACAATGAAAAAATGGCATTAGGGAGTTGCCAGGTAAGACTGAACTACGCAGGGCAAAACATTTTCTCCAAACTTCAAATGATCATTCCCACAAAAAATGCTGAAATTAGGACTCAACCAGGGAGCTAGAATTCTCTCCACTGGAGAAATTGGCACTGACTACAGGCTGAAAAAATAATTCTTTTACAGTTCCTGTCCCCAAAGTTCACTCTTGGCCACATTTTGTCTCTGAAGACAGAGAACTGAAATATTATTTGTTCTTATGAATTATTTTTTGCTCTTTTATTGAAATTCAATAGGGTAAAAATAACCACTGCCCATTATCCCTTGCCTGCCAGCTCTACCTGGGCTGAGGTGGTGGGAAAGGACAGGAAGAGCTGTTACAGATGTTTAATAGAAGAAAGCCCTTTTTGGAATGTGTTTGCATGACTCATAAAGAACAGTTATTCTTAGCTTTCCCGTCACAAGAGATAAAGCCCTTTGTCCTATAATACAGACTTCACATAAAAGGAAAACCCAAGGTCCATTCAAAGAGAGAGCCCAGTAATAAGCTATCATTACAGTACCTTCCCCAAACCCCTGGAGTTATATTATA
This sequence comes from Cabassous unicinctus, assembly GCA_029593785.1. Classification (NCBI taxonomy): domain Eukaryota; kingdom Metazoa; phylum Chordata; class Mammalia; order Cingulata; family Chlamyphoridae; genus Cabassous; species Cabassous unicinctus. The sequence continues at coordinate 6,913 of JAQZBX010086570.1, read as the reverse complement.
TCACTCTTTGGAAGCCTAGAATCCAATACAAAATTTTATTCTGTTTGGCCTTTTCATTTGCCAGGGTTATGACACCCAGAAGAAACAACAGAAACTGCTTAATGACCTTAATTCAGTTACGGGTATCATCTATTTGGCAGTAAAGTTTAATACAATTTAATATGCTATGTTATATGAAAAATGAACCACCTTTTTGGATCAACATTGTAGAATCAAAACTTATAATTAAGCTTCAATCTAATATTGATTTTGTTTGGAATAAACCTGTCCTAATTCCCAGAACCAAAAAGTTGAAGAAATTTTCTAAAGGATTGCACTGCTCTTTGGTGGCTTAAATAAGAAGTCAGTAGAGACTAAAAGGACTTCATGGGAATTAAACTTATCATTATTATTTCATTTTCCTATTAACTGTATTCAGCTATTGTAATGGCTTCATCCTTCAAGAAGCTTTGGATCACTGAAGGGTTACAACTGTGGTGGGGGAGGGTCATTGGTGTGGGGTGTCAGGGATGGGGGATGCATGGGAGGAAGTTCAACAGAACATAAATATAAGGTATATAAAAATGTTCAAATGTTCACGGGGCATTGTCACAGTGGGTGGAGAATCACTCAATAAATGAGAGAATACTAAACTCCTATCCTGGAGAGCTCTGCCTCATTCTCTAAGGGAGCAGCAACAGTCCCCCCAAGTGCAGGGGCAGTGACTGGCAAAGGAGGATGATCCACTGGTGGGCCCTTGATATTGATGACTAGCCTTCCGAGTCCTTGCTCTTGAAATTGAAACTTAGCCTATTGTTATGGGTGCCTAAGGGCTGCCTCCTGAGAGCCTCCTTGTTGCTCAAATGTGGCCTCTGTCTAAGCCAAACTTAGCATATGAATGCATTACCTTCCTCCCAGTGTGGGATATGACTTCCGGAGATGAGCCTCCCTGGCACCAAGGGACTGCTACCAAGTGCCAACTGGCAATGCGACTGGAAAAAGGCCTTGAATTAAAGGGGGAAAAGGTAAAGACAAATGAGTTTATATGGCTAAGAGACTTCAAAATGAGTTGGGAGGTCATCCCAGAGGTAACGCTTATGCGTATCTCAGTAGAGTCTCATAGAATTCCAAAGTGGATATCGCCCCAAATAGTGGGGCTCCTGAGGGCTCTGGAGACACCCAGGTCCTATGTTGTTGGCTATAACTACGAAACTTAAGTCCTGGGCGAGAAACGAAACTTAAGTTCTGGGAGAGAAACGAAACTTAAGTTCAGGGCAAGAAACGAAACTTAACAAGCAGCCAACGGGCATGCACGGCCACTACCCTCCCCCATGCCCTAACCCTTTCCCTTGCACTCCTCTCTGTTGCCTCCTACCCAGCAACAACCCACGCCAACCTATCTCAACTTCGCCTGATTTTTAACCAATCAGATAACACCACACCACCCCTCAACCCTTTATATTGCACTGCACTTCCTCAATAAAGCAGACCTGAGTCACCAGCCTCATCTCCGCAGTTTCTTTCCTGCTGTTGCCCTCCACGCCGGATTCCCCCCACCGGGGGGACCGACCCTCCGCGGCCGAGCCACCCCCCAATTCACACCCTCACTATGTCAAGGTGAATAGCTCCGGAATTGGGTGCCTTGCCAGTGGGCCCCACTTTGTAGTTTGTGCTCCTGAGAGTGACAGAGTTGGACTCAAGTATGTCTTCCCTGCACATGGCTCATCGGTTCCTTCTATTCAAACCTGTACTTGGTGCTGGAGTTTGTAGGTATACATGCAGAGCCTTGAGTCTTTGGGCTGTTCATGTGCCAGCTGAACCCAAAACCTCGGTAGAGCAGCAACTCCTACTCTGCAGCTTATTGGACTCACCCAGGACAACTGGTGGGGAGATGATGATGGACAATGGCCATCCCAGGGAATGGAGAGAGTCTGAAGCTGCAGACAGGATAATCCCATCCATCTTCCCCATGGGATAGAAGCCTCCTTTCAATTGGAGGTGGAGTGGACATCACCATTCCAGACTCCTCAGGATGGGGGGAAGAGCTATGAACTAGAGTGGCCTTACTTGTATTCTACTATAGCCATATTGTGATTCAAGCAATGGAAGAAATTACAACATTGATGTGGAGCCAGTGGCCACTGGAGGCTCTGGGGGCAGGGAGAGGGAAAAGCAGTTGTAATACAGGGGCATTTTCGGGACTTGGGAATTGTCTGAGTGACATTGCAATGACAGATATAGGCCATTTTGTATCATCATATAACATGCAGAACTGTGTGGGAGAGAGTGTTGTCTACAACATGAATTATGGTCCATGCTTAATGACAAAGCCCCAGGATGTGTTTATCAATTGCAATTAATGTGCCACACTTATGAAGGATGTTTATGTGGGAGGTTGTGGGAGGTGGGGGAGGTGGGGTGTATGGGATCCCTATATTTTTTGTGTAACATTTATATAATCTAAGTATCTTTAAAAAAAATAAATAAATAAATAAAATAAATTTTAAAAACCTATCTTCCCTCCACTTTGCTTCAGAACTAGTTTCTTGGCAATTTCTTAAGTTTCTCTCCTTTTGGAAATGACCAGTTCACCAAAGTAACTTTGCCCTTTGGTCATTCTATCCTGTTTTAAATTTTTTTACACTCCTTAAACTTTTTTTGAGCACTTTCTTTTTGCCAAGTGCTATAATGGGCATTATGAGAAAAGTCATAGAAGTCCTCAAGGAGCTCGTAATCTAGAAGGGAAAACAAATGAGGAAACAGTTATAATATAGTGTGATAAGAACTGTGAGACAGGGAAGCTCAGAGGGCTCTAAACCTAGAGAATTAGGTTCCCAACACTACCTTGGGTCAGAATGTGCCTCTAGAAATGGCTTGCCACTCTAGCCCACAGAGAAGAAGTACAGCAACATTTATATCTAGCAATTGTCCCCAGGTGATTGAAAGAGGAAGAGAGTGATCCTTATGTATGCTCCTTCTTCTGACTGGAAAACTCCCTTGATTGAATCTTCCTCATCTGCTAGGTCTCACTTTGTCACCTTCCAGAAGCCTTTCGTTCTGAACTCGCTCCTGTAGTACTTCTAATGTAGTACTTATTGACTGCAATGTTCCAAAAATATAGTTTTATTTTCTATTACTAAGCTCTGGAGTCCCTACTCTCACTGATTATGGTCGAAAAGGAGGAAATATTTCAAGTACAATCAATCCAGCCTCTTTCAGTTTAAAGAAGTTTTCTTTGGGAAAAGTATTCTGTCAATTCACAGCTCAAGTTCTTCAGTAGGGCTGTCTCTGCCTCCTCTAAAGGAGGTGGCTGCCTTCACTCCTTCTTGTCCCAGGAAGGGGAAGCTCATTTTCCTCTTAGTGTCAGGGTAGAGCTCTTGTCTATATGCTGCCCTCTGGGTCTTCGTTGGCCAGAAAGAGATGTCCATCATCCCATTAGGTCACCAAGTATCACATGCTCGGTTCCACTGAGATGTAGCTAATCCCTCTGTGTCTTGCACTTTTCTTCATTTCATAATCGAATATTGAGTAGATATGAAAGAATATTTATATATGTAAATTTAAGAAATAGTGACACAATTCCCATTCACACATCACCCAGCTTATATAAAAGAATTTTACCTTTCCCATTGTTGTCTACTGTGTGCTTTTCTAAAATCTTACCCAATCCCTTTGCTGTTCACGGGGAGCCACCATGCTGGATTTTGTTTTTTATCACTCCTTTTCTTTTCTTTATAGTTTACCACAAAGGTTGGTACCCTGAAACTTGTTCTTTCAACATTTTGTTCCTGAATTCATCGAAGTTGTTTTGTGTTACTATAATTTATTAATTCTCTCAAATATATAGTATTCCATTCCATGAAGATAGCAGAATTTATCACTTTTACTAATCATAGATATTTGAGTTGTGTCTAGGTTTAGTGTATTTATAAAGTGTCTCCTGGTGAATGAATATGTTCAAGATATTTTCAAGAATGTATACCAAAGACTGAAATGGCTGTATCACAGGGTATGCACATTTTCATGACTCCAGAAAATGTTCAATTCTAGAAAATGCAAAGTTCTTATACCAATTAATACTCCTACCACTGGTATATAATGTTCCAGTTGTTCCATAGCTTCTCTAACACTTGAGATAGTAAGATATTTTATTCCCAATTGATAGACATTAAATGTTACCTTGTTATGGATTTAATTTGTATGTCCCTGATGACTAATGAGAATGAATGCTGTTTCATAAGTTACTGGCTATTCATGATACCACCTCTATAAAGTCTAGTCCCTTCAAGTGTGTTGTCCATTTTACTTTAGTCTATTTTATTTTATTTTATTTTATTTTATTTTATTTTATTTTATTTTATTTTTGAGGGAGGAAAGTAGTTCTTTATATTCTGGGTATAAATCCATTGTGTATTTTATGTGTCAAAAGTACCTTTCCAAATCTGTTGCCCTCCTTCCACCCCCGAGGCTCCCTTTTCTGTTTGTTCATTGTCTTGCTCATTGTTCTTGCTCATCTGCTCATTGTCTGCTCGTTGGTTTTTTGTTTTTTCTTTTTATGGCTTGATGTCTGCTCATTCTTTGTCTTCTCTAGGAAGTACCAGTAACTGAACCCCGGACCTCCCATGTGGGAGGCAGGCACTCAACTGCTTGAGCTACATCTGCTCCCTGTTGCTTTCTTTTCACTACCTTTATGGTATATTTCAAAGAACATAACTTTTAACTGTAATGTAGTCAAGTTTGAAATATTTTTATTTAGTGGGATAGATTTAGGGTCATAATGTCATAAAACATTATGCCTTATGTTTCTTAAGATATATCTAGAATAACTTATATTTTCTTCCCAAAGTTTTATAGTTCTGGCTTTCATATTTAAATCTCAATTCACCTAGAACTGTTTTGTTGTGTGTGTGTGTGTGCGTGTGTGTGTGTGTATCCTGTGGGGCAAGGAGTACAGTTTTTTTTTTTAACTTTATTTTGTACATGTAATAATTTAAAATATAAGCAATTAAAAACTAAAAAGAAAACACAGCTGAATATATGCATACATTTCTCAATTAAATGTACTGGATACATATAAAAAATATTTAATCAAACAGTATGTTACACAATATATTTAGTTTATAATAACGCAATCATACAGTATTTGTCCTTTTGTGTCTGGCTTGCTTCACTCAACATAATGTCCTCCAGGTTCATCCATGTTGTCATATGCTTTATGACTCCATTTCTTCTTACAGTTGCATAATATTCCATCGTCTGAATAGACCACAGTTTATTTATTCATTAGTCTGTTGATGGACACCTTGGTTGTTTCCAACTTTTGGCAATTGTGAATAATGTCTTTATGAACATCGGTATGCAGATGTCTGTTCGTGTCACTGCTCTCAGTTCTTCCAGGTATATACCCAGAAGTGGTATTGCAGAGTCATGCGGCAAGTCTATATTCAACTTCTTTAGGAACTGCCATCAGTCCTCTACAGTGGCTGGACCATTCTGCCTTCCCACCAACAGTGAATAAGTATTCCTATCTCTCCACATCCTCTCCAACACTGTAGTTCTCTGCCTTTTTTATCGTGGCCATTCTGATAGGTGTGAAATGATATCTCATTGCAGTTTTGATTTGCATTTCCCTTATCATTAGTGATGTTCAGCATTTCTTCATGTGTTTTTTTGCCATTTGTATTTCTTCTTTGGGCAAATGTTTATTCAAGACTTTAGTCCAGTTTTTAATTGGGTCATTTGTCTTTTTATTGTTGAGTTGTAACATCTGTTTATATATCCTGGATATTAAACCCTTATCAGATATGTGATTTGCAAATATTTTTTTCCCATTGAGTTGGCTGCCTTTTCACCCTTTTAACAATGTCCTGTGAGGTGCAAAAGTGTTTAATTTTGAGGAGGTCCCATTTATCTATTTTATCTTTTGTTGCACGTGCTTTGGGTGTAAGGTCCAAGAAACTACCACCTACTACAAGGTCTTGAAGATGTTTCTCTACATTTTCTTCTAGTGGTTTTATGGTCTTGGCTTTTATATTTAGATCTTTGATCCATTTTGAGTTGATTCTTATATAGGGAGTGAGATAAGGGTCCTCTTTCATTCTTTTGGTTATAAATATCCAGTTGTCCCAGCACCATTTGTTGAAGAGACTGTTTTGTCCCGTTAACATGGACTTGGTAGGTTTGCCAGAAACGAGTTGACTGTATAGGTGAGGGTTTATTTCTGGGTTCTCAATTCTATTCCACTGATTGATGTGTCTATCTTTATGCCAGTACCATGCTGTTTTGACCACTGTAGCTTTGTAATATGTTTCAAGGTCAGGTAGTAAAATTCCTCCCACATGGCTCTTCTCTTTTAAAATGTTTTTGACTATTTAGTTGTACTTCATCTTCCAAATGAATTTGGTAATGCCTTTTCTAATTCAGTAAAGTAAGATGTTGGGATTTTGATTGGTATTGCATTGAATCTATAAATCAGTTTGGGTAAGATTGACATCTTCACAATATTTATTCTTCCAATCCATGAACAAGGAATGTCTTTCCATTTGTTTAAGTCTTTTAAAATTTCTTTTAGCATTGTTTTGCTGTTTTCTGCATATAGGTCCTGTGCTTCTTTGGTTAAGTTAATTCCTAGGTATTTGAGTCTTTTTGTTGCTATTGAAAATGGAATTATTCCCCTGATTTCCTTCTCAGATTGTTCGGTACTAGTGTACAAAAACATTACTGATTATTGTGTGTTGATCTGAAAAAAAAACAGTGGTCCCCACCCTATTTAAAATATATATATATCCTTTTTCCAGGGATCTGCAATGCTAGCCCTGTTATAAATCATATTTTTAAACTGTGGGTGATATGTTTCTGGACATTTTTTTCTGTTCCAATGGTCAATTTGCAACAATATCACACTATCCTAATCACTAAATCTTTAAAAGTCTTG
>JAQZBX010086569.1:0-12974 GCA_029593785.1 Cabassous unicinctus | reverse complement strand
AAAAAAATTAAAAAAAATAAAAAGAAGCAAAAAAAAAAAGGCACCTTGCCCAGCAGGCGAATGAGAACTACGCTGTTTCCCAAGACATGCGTTCTGATGTGGGGCTGTAACTACCCAGAGGAAAGCCACCTTTGTCTTTGATCTTAAGTGCCATTTATGCTAGCGATGGTCCTATGCCAGGTAGAAAAGATAAAGCAACTGAAATTATGAAAGCCCTTAACTTATTTACCCTAACTGTGGAAATACAACAGGCTATATGGTACTCTAAAAATTATTGAGCTTATAGTTCTTTTGATTCATAACCCAATTAATAGCAATAGCAAACATCCAAACAGCATTTTCAATAAAAGAAGTATTTTAAGGGAAGAGCAACAAAAAATAAAGAAAAAATCTATATACTATGGACCAGGTACTAGGTCTAAGAGTTTAACATATTTAGTATATGCTTACAACCTTAGCAGGAACTAATTCTCCATTTTATAGATCAGAAAAGTAACTCAGAAAGCTGAACTAACATGCTGAAGATATGCAGGCAGTCGGGCATCAGAGGACCACACTAAATTGCTTCCAAAGACTGATCTTTGGTCGCTTCATCTTTTGTTTACTGAACAAAGCACTCCCCCAAATAACTCCCAACCTTCCTTCAATGCAGAGCTTGCTAGCTCATATGTAACACCATTTTGTGTCACTGTTGACCTCGTGCATGTAACTTTCTCACTATAATATCAACTCAAGGAAAGGCACTGGCAATGATGCCTATGCTCTCGAGTCTTGGTTGAACCTTCTATTCCAAGAGGTTAAATTCCAACTGGATTCCAGAAAGGAGAAAAAAATAGATAAGGTGATGACAATTGGAAATAAAAGAGAATTAAGAGAATCAATTCACAAGGTACAAAGTCCAATTAATAGGGAACAGGAAAAAAAAAATGAAAGAAAGGAGCAGCTATTTTATTTGCTTCATTGGCTAGGTGCCCAAAGTAATTACAACAAGGGAATACAGAGATGGAAGAGGCACTCAGATTTTTAACTTCTTCAGCCCAGAAGTTAAGTTCAGCCTGCATTTCAATGTACAGAACTAGTCACATGGCCCCAACTTAACTACAAGGGAGGATGGGAAATGTAGATATTTCCAAGGATATTTGGTGAATATAGTCTCTGCTACAAGTGCCATTTAGTCTTCATAGGAGGACGTATAAATTATGTAGGTTCCCAAGCAGCCTCTGTTATGTAATGTTTTTTAAACAAATGGAAAGTTATATCCAGAGAAGTCTTTCCATGCAAGCCTACTACAGATTTTGTTTTGGAGAATAACACTGGCAGTCCTGAATACTTCAGTAAGGCTTTTTGTAAGGAGGCAGAATAGATGACAATCAATCGTCTACTTTATTAGTGTTCCTACTATATTCATTTAACTCTAGAATGGGGAAAAAATGGATCTGCTTTTCATCAATCCAATATACATGCATGGATTGCTCCTTAATTTCAATGCCTTAATGAAACCCCATCCTGGTAACATATTCAACAAGCATAGTTTTCAATATGCTCACCTCTTTATCCTATTCTCTTTTTTTTCACTTTTTTTTTTTTTACAAACAACCACTCTCTCTTTCCCCCTTACCCTATCTACATCATAACCTCTAATCTACTTTCTATCTCTGCAAATTTACTTTTCTCTTTAAAAAGTGATTTCATACAACATTTGTGCTTATAGGCCTGCTTATTTTACTGAACATAATGTCTTCAAGGTTCTTCCATGTTGCACCATGTCTCATAATATTCCATTGTGTACATACATTTTGTTTATCCATTCATTTCTTAATGGACACTTGGGTTGTTTTCACATCTTATTCTATCTTGAGTGTTCACCTGAAATGTGACTTTGCGGGCTATCTGTGTAGTCTAGCCCCAGTGGTTATCAACCAGGGGCAACCGTGTCCCCTACAGAACATTTGGCAATGACTGGAGAAGTTCTTGGTTGTCACAACTGATAAGGGGGTGTTACTGGCATCTAGTGGGTAGAAGACAAGGATGCTGCTAAATGTCCTACAATGTATAGGACACCTCCCATGACAAAGAGTTAGCTGGTCCAAATGTCTATGGTGCTCAAGTTGAAAAACCTTGTGCCTAATAAAACTCTTACAAATTGGCAATACTATTTTCCCTCCGTAATTGTCTTTTATTTTTCAACTGATGACTCAGCCTCTCAAATTTATCTTCACTCTTACCTATCTCATATTCTATGACAAAATTATTCATCCTGTGCAACCAGTTAATATATTTGTAAATAATTCTTCTCTTCAGATGAGCTAAACCAGGGAATCCACCAATTTCCCTACTGCAAAGAAAAAAATTCCAAATACATTAGGTCTATTCCATTCTTGCAGCTGATGATTATTTAGTAGCCTCAAATTACCAGAACACCAATATATCTTCTAAAATCATATGTTATTCTCAACAATTTTGGCTTCATTGAAAGACAAATACAGAACTCTAAATTGTAAAATTGTTCAAAATTTGTAAACAAGCAACTTGGCTTATGTAAAACAATATTCCCTATTTCTACTTTAGGACCTTTTTCTCATGCAAACTTTTGACAAAGCAAAATATATTATGAGTCAAAAGTGGGATAAAAATGCTGATCTCAATTTATGTTAGCAGTTCAGATTCTGAATTTCAGAATCATAAAATAAGAATGTGTTCCTCTCTGTTTTGACCCAACTCCCTAAAAATACTTATATAATATCCCAGAACAACATATCTCACCTAATAATGTTGGGTTTAAAAAACAGATTAAATTTGGCATTTTTATGAGGTTTATATTTTTCAATGCCACTGGCTGACATGTAAAATTTAGGGAATTAGAATAATAATGTCTTAGTTTGGCAGGGCTGCTATAACAAATACCTCACACTGTTTGGCTTAAACAACAGGAATTTATCATCTCACAGTTTTGGAGGTTAGAAGTCCAAAATCAAAGTGTCAGCAAAGCCATGCTTTCTCCAAAGGCTGCAGAGCTCTGGTGTAGGCTTTCTGGCAATCCTGTGTCATGATGATCCATCCCTTCCTGTTTCTTCCTCTGGCTCCTCCTAAGGGACTGCATTCAACTTTTCTCTACTTCTAAGGACTTCAGCCATATTGGATTAAGGCCCACCCTAATTTATTTTGACCTCATTTAAACAGTCCCTTTAAAGGTCCTATTTTCAAATGAGTTCACACCTATAGAGCCAGAGGTTAGGGCTTGAACATGGCTTTGTGGGGAACATGAATCAATCTACCACAAATAGACAATGGAAATGGCATTATCAAAGCTTCAGGAGGAAATCTTGATCAATAAATCAATGAGCCCTTTCTTCAGAGATAGGTGCACAAATCAAAGTGAGAGGTACCTCTGGAGTATTAATGAGTAAACAATTAAAATAGTGTGAATCTTACAAAAGAATTGGCAGGAGGATCAAAAGAACATGCAAACAAGACCTTAAACAGATCCTAGTAAAACAGAATATTTTTGTGTATTACATAGGAAATATCACAAACCACTGAAGAATGTGTTTATCCAGCATAAGTTGCCAGAAATATTGGTAAAGTATGTAGGGAAATAATCTAGTTTGATACTAACCACACATCAAAATATGTCCTATATAGATATGTTAAATGTAAACACTGAAATCATTATGATAAATATATGTCCCAGAGACTTAAATCTTTGGTCTGTCCATGTGCCAGTTGAACCCTGAATCTCCGCAGAGTTGCAACACTTATCTCCAGTTCACTGGACTCACCCAGGACAACCAACAAGGAGATGACGATGGACAACGACCATCCCAAGGAACAAAGAGTGTCTGCAAACTTCAGGAAAGATAGTTCCATCCATCTGCCCCATGGGACCTAGGCCCTCTCAATTAGAAGCAGTGTGGGCATCACCATCCTAAACATTGGGGAATGAACAATGGACAAAAGTAGACTTATTACTATTCTACCAGAGACTTATTATTATTCTAGCAATGGAAGAACTTTTATCATTGATATAAAAGCAGTGGTTACCAGAGGTTCTGAGGAGAGGGAAAGGGAAGAATGGGTGTAATATGGGGGCATTTTTGGGACATTGGAATTGTCCTGCATGATGTTGCAATGAGGGATATAGGCCACTATATATTTTGTCATAAACTACAAAACTGTGGGACAGAGTGCAAACTATAATGTAAACTATAGTACATGGTTAGTAGCAATGCTCCAATATGTTTCCATCACTTGTAACAAATGTACCATTCTTATGAAGGAGGTTGTTAATGTGAGAAAGTGTGAGAGGGGGGAGGAGTGGGGCATATGGGAATGCCCTATATATTTTTATGTAACATGTATGTAATCTAAATCTTCTTTAAAAATAAAAAAAAAATTAATTAAAAAAACACACACACAAAGAATATATAGGGGCATATTTAGCTGATTCTTGAATTTGAAAGAAATTTCGAAGCAAAAGAAAATTCCAAAGCTAAAACAGATGGGCAAAAACCACAAAGGAAAAAATCAATACAATGACTACATAAATACTTAAAACTCAATTATGTCAAAAATGTAATAAACAAAATAATTAAAGTCAAATTAGGTATATCTGCAACAAATACAAAAAAAGGCAAATGTCCTTAATATAGAGGCTTTGAAAAATACAACTGATTACTCAATAGTAAAAAATAGCCAAAAACCATGAAAGAACAATTTAGAAAAGAAACAAATATATTTAAGTTATTCAACTTTACTAGTAATAAAATAAATAAAAAAACATTTTTGCTGAGCAAATTGAAAACCATTAAAATAATAAACTAAATGATGGCAAGGATACAATAAATACATAATCATTTTTATAGCCTATCTGGAAAGTAACTTTGGTTTTCATCAAATATGTATGATTAACATTCTCAAAAAACCCAAGAGTATTTATCTCCTTTGGCTCAGTTAGTATATTTCTAGGAATGTATGTAGACACACATTTTCTGAAAGAAATACAATGCAGCATTATTTATTCTAGAACCTAAATGCCCAACAATGAAAGAATTGTTAAATAAATTATAGTTCATTCATAAGATGTAATTCAACGTAACCATGATGAGTGTATATTTAATGACAGCATAAAAATTCAAAATAATGTGTTTAGTAAAAAAAGAAACTAAAAAATCATATACAAAAATCCCCATTTCTGCAAAACAAAAAGCAAACAAACAAAAAAACCCATATAGAATAAACACTAAAATTAAATAGACCAAAAACGTTAAGGGACTAATGTAGAGAATATGAGTACAAGTTATTTTTACTCTTTTATTACTTTCAGTTTTATTGTCCAAATATTCAAAAATTAAATTTCATGAAAACAGTTTTATAAGAAAGAAGGAGAGCATCTAAAACACTAAATCTGAAAAAAAAAATGTGTATTGATAGTATTGATAGACATTTGCCATCTGTTTCCTTAGCTGTTTGTGAGTACATTTCATAATATCTCATTCTGGAAGACCCATTATGATGAAGATGTATAGGAGTTATGAGGCCTACAGCTTTACTGATTTCTAAAGCAGAGGTCAGCAAACTTTTTCTGCAATAGGTTAGATAGTAAATATTTTAGGTTTTGTGGGCCATACAGTCTCTATTACAAATACTCAACTCTACAGTTTTAGTAAGCAAGAGCCATAGACAATATGCAAATGATGACTGTGTTCCAATCAAACATTTATTTATGGACACAACAATTTGAATTTCATATAACTTTCATATGTCATGAAATATTTTCTCTTTTTGCTTTTTTCCAACCATTTAAAAATGTAAAACCCGTTCTTAGCTCATGGGTGGTAAAAAACACAGATGGAAGGCTGGATATGGCCCATGTGCCATAGTTTGCCAACTGCTGAGCTAAAGGATAGGAAACATTCTTTTAATTAGAAAAAAAAAAATCAGCACTTCAGGCCCAAGAATATATCTCTGAAGCGACTTTGGTCCAATGCATATTGGGGTTCAACTGAGATCCTGCATTTGAGCTGGTCTTATGGTAAGTTTACTCTCCATCACTGCCTCAATGTTCTACTCCTACAGGAAAGCTAAATTATCAAAACAAACAAAATAAGATTTTATTTCCTGCTCCAGCTAAAATGCCTTTGCCAAACTAAAATTTTACAATATATCTTTATACTTTATAGAAGTTTCATTTTAATTAATGTTTGTCATTGGAAGACTTAAACTGAAAATATTTTATATTATGACTCAATACTTTTTGTGAAGATCCTTTTAACCTTAAATTTAAACACACATACTCAAATCAAACCAAAAACCTCTTACGTACCAATCTTAAAAGCAAAGGATGTTAAAGTTAGAGAATAGAGCCCCTCATCTACAGAGCCACATGGAAGTTCCCTTCCCAAGTTTTTTTCTATCAATGGCACTGCTTTAATGAGGTCAAATATTACTTTAGAGGTAAGATACACATTTTTAAAAGAATTATGAAGTGATATTTAATACATAAAAATTAGGTTGCTGGTAACTGATCAACAGATTGGTACTTTAAAAAAATCACACTTGGTTTTGGTTTATTATGTTATTTAATTGATCTGACCTAGGCTGATAATACTTTTAATGATCTTGAGGCAAAAGAACAAATAAAAACACTGATAGTAACTGGGGAGTAGATGTAGCTCAGTGGTTTGAGCTCCTGCTTCCCATGTATGAGGTCCCAGGTTCAATTCCCCATACCTCCTAAAAATTGAAAAAAAAAACAAACAGCAACTTGGTAGCAATTATAAGTAACTGGTTGACTCAATACTAGCACTCAAAATCAACTCACATTCATATCACAAACATACAAATATGTATATAAATATATATATATATCAAGTAACCTAAAATATATCTGCATCATCCTTCACTTCCAGATATATTTTAAAGACTATTATGATTGCTACTTTTACAGGTTCTAATTGCATGAATTTCAAGGTCTCTTTTTAACTGTTTATTATCCTCATTAACAGTGTTACCAAGAAGAGTAAAATTCTCTGAGCTAGTTTTAGTTCATCAGTTCATCTACCATCTACTAATTTCCTCGTATTATTTTCACAGACCAACATCTCAGTAAAACTTCTCCAGTTCTCCAAAACACCCATCATTTTCAAATACTTTACATTACTCTTGATTACTAATACACTGAAGACAAAAAATTATGTTTGAAAAACAAATTCATCCTTAACTGAATGTTTTCATGGTATTCTTACAGGTATTGGGAAACTCAAAGAATTACATGATCAGAAACATTGTGTGCATCCAAAGATGAATTTGGATTACAAATACTATATGTTTATCACAGATAGTCACAATGTCTAATACTATTAATCATTAAATGACAAATTTATGAAAGTATATTAGCTAAATATTTCTCCAAAGTTTTATCTCCCTGAAGCTCAGACATAATTTCCTTGGCCAGTATAAAACTTATTATGAGATTTGGCAGATGAAATTGGAGTTATAAAAGCTGATACCCTATGTGACAGCATAAGATTATTTATGAATCCTAAAAAGAGAAAGATTATGTTTGTAAAGTAATCTATACCTCTGGGTGTGATAACCTTTGATTGTATTAAATTCAGTGAGGGGCTTCTGATTAAGTTGACTTGAGAAAATCAGTTTAGGACTTCAGATTGGGCTGTCAGTAAGGTGTAACTCAGGTTGAGTCCCCACCCCCTTGGTGGGCCAATATAAACAGAAACTCACTCCAGATAGATACACAGGAAGAAAGACAGCTCTGTCATTTTTTATCCTGGGACCCTGGGGAGAGATGAGCCATTCATCTGATCATTTACAGCTAACCTTGGGAAGAGAGCCAAGACTGATATTGGAAGGCCAGAGGGTAAGGCAGAAACCCAGCAGAGATTGCCCACCATTTTGTTTCAACAAATGGCAGCTGACTTTGGTGATAAAGTACCTCTTATGGTACCTTGAGTTGGACTTTCCACAGCCTTGGGACTATAAGCTTTTACCCCAAATAAATACCCTTTATAAAAGCCGACAGATTTCTGGTACTTTGCATTGGCACCCCTTCGACTAATACATCCTATTTTTATTATTTCTTCCTAGTTCTAAGATTTCAGAATGGGGTTTATTTTCATCTATGCCTCATAGATGCAGGCATCAGTACTTTCAAACTGCTGAGTACACATCTTCTCTAACTGCATTCTCTGCCTTGGTGATCTCATCCAGTCCCATGGTTTTAAACACCTAATAAATGAGGACAACCCCAACATCTTATCTCCAGCATGAACCCTTTCCTTGTGCTCCAGATTCACATATGAAAGTACCTTCATGACTTGTTTACTAGGCATGTTTCATGGGCATCTCACATTTAATGTGGCCACAATAGATTTTCTCCCCACCCACAGTCTCAAATCACTTTTTTCTCAGTTTTTCCAATAATTGGCCCCTTTATCTACCCTGTGGATCAAGTAAAAAACCTAGGAGTACTCTTGTGCTTTTTCTCCAAAAGGTTTCTCCTAGAAATTTTTCTGCAGAAAAACTGCCCAGCAAAACAGTTGCAGACTAGCTACGCTTCTTAGCCTAGAATAGGGAAATTGTAGAATGATGCTGAGAAATTAAGAAGGAACAGGCTATTAAATATATATATATAAATATTTGACTTCTATAATAATTAAACTATGATTCAAACATAATTTTGCATTATGCTATTTTTGCTTTTCATATAAGGAAAGAAGAAAAATATTGATAATACCCAGTGTTGATTTTAAGGCATTCTTATTTTCTAGGGAAAAACTGGAAACAATACAAAAGTCCACCAAAAGAGAATTGATTAATGTAGCAGTTTGGCAGTATGATATAGTTATGAATTCCAAAAACAGATATTGGATTATGCTTGGAAACTGGTCTGTTCATCTGAGCATGACTAAGTTATGATTAGGGCTTTGATTGGGCCACGTCAGTAGGGTGTTGAGCCCCGCCCCTTGGTGGGTGGGGAATCAAGTAAAAGACATGGCAAAGGACAGAGCTTGAGTTTTGACGTTAGAGTTCTGATGCTGAGTTTTAATGCTGGAGCCCAGGGAAGTAAGCACACAGAGGAGCTTGGTCATGAGGAAGGAGAGAAGGCCCCAGGAAAAGAGAGGAGTGGTTTGCCTGACAGTTCACAGCTGGCCTTGTGGAGAGAGGCAAAGGTTAGAGAGCCTCATAGTCTACAGATGACCTTGTGGAGGAAACAGAGGAGCTGAGCTCAAAGAGAAATGGAGCCCTGGGAAGAGAGGAACCCAAGAAGCCTGAACTCTGGCAAATGTTGGAAGCCATCTTGCTCCAACACGTGGCCACAGATTTTGGTGAAGGAAGAAATTTATGCTATATGACCTGGTAACTGTAAGCTACTACCCCAAATAAATACCTTTTATAAAAAAACCAACTGATTTCTGGTATTTTGCATCAGCACCCCTTTGACTGACTAATACAATTAATGATCAGTGGAATGGTATGCATTGGTTTAAAAGGAGACAGTAGATCCACTTAAACACACACAGAAAAATAACCAGGATATATCTTTAAGAGTAAAAGTTGTAAAAATGTCTTGGTATAGTAAGATCCCACTTATGAATTTAAAAACTAACCTTTGTGATAGAATGGTCCTACCACATCTAAGCCTCAGGCCTTACACAAGGCTAAGGAAACAGAAGGACTTTTCTAATGATCCTTAAGGGTTAAGCATTAAGGACTCTCTTAGCCTCAACATTCCTTGGTTATTCCATAGGCTGCCCAGGTCATTTGAGGACCTTCTTTTTCACCTCCAACTCAGGACTAGAATCATCCCTTCCCCACTCCAGAAGCAAAAATCATGTGGACCAGAGAATTACTGGCACCACCTTTGCAAGAGGAGGCAAAGTTCATATGAGCAGCTAAGCTAAGAGTACCAGACCCTACTTCTCAACAGCCTCTTGACACCATATGGTTGGATTACATTGCAATAGTCTAAACTAAAAGAGTGGCATTATATCTTTTGGGGCTCTATCTTTGTGTTCTCCTATAGGGGAAGAAAATAAGATACTCCTTTCCCTGCCATCACCTGTACTCCTTCAGTGAACACCAGGGGATGAAGGCATTGCGTTAGAAGGTACTATTTGAAAGGTAAAGCTCATTTTCTTTGACCAATCTCTCAACTCAAGATGGAAGACCACCGTGCAGAGATACATAAATGTTTCTATTTGTAGAGAAAATAAAAATCTGAAGACTATACCCCAAACTACTAACAGGTGTTATCTCATGGGATACAATCAGAGGGAATGCTCGCTTTTTAAATCATGTGTTTTTGTAATGAATGTTTTATATGGAGCCCGATTTGCTTTATGTACAGAAAAAATCCTCTATGCTCTTAAGAGCTACCCACTTCCTCTCCACCAAGAAAGGCCACTTTGACATCTAGAGAAGGGGACTACTTGTTGGATCTTTTTCAAAGGATTCATGTTTAAGCATCTGATTTTCATTTGGGAAAAAGTATCATAAACTTAGAATCATTTGACTTTTATCTTTTAGCCACACCTGGCCAATATATGTTGTGTTAAAGGAAGTGATATCCTAAATTTATGTCCATGCTTCTTCGAGGGGAAGGGAGCATACTCATATATAAACATGAACAGGTGTACTCTAAACTCAAGGGAGACTCGTGTATTTGAAAATTCTTAATGAAAAAGACAAATAATAGGGAGGGCAAGAGAGTAAATTAGCAATACAAACCTAAGGGCTCTGAGTTCCAGTACGGACTTACTGAGGAAACCCATGAAGTATAGTTAGCTTGTAAAAGGTTCATGATCATATTTGGCAAATGTTAAGGTTTTGAAACTTAGACTAAGTTTAGCAAATCTTTGCTTTCCTTGAGGAAAAGAGAAGGCACTGCACATAGATATAGCACTATGGAGGCACAGACTACAATGCTTTGCCTCCTCATCCCCAATATATCATCTCTTTTTCAGTACTGTATGTTTACTGTAATCTTACCATTGGAGGGGTTTCCTATCACATTTCCACATTTCCTTTACAAAGATCTATAGAAAAAAATTCCCTTAAGCTTTAGTGCCAAGGAAAGCCAATTTCAAGAATGACTCTTAACTGAGGGATTATATGAATCTTGTCACTACACTGAATCCACCCAGGCTTTAATACGTGGCATGATATTGTGGAATCCACTTCCATGTACGAAATTCTTCCAGGTTTCATCTTCTTCTTCTACTTCACTTTCCTATTGCCCTGATTTCTTTCATTTTATTTTCATGTTATTAAATTTCATGTCGTTTTGTCAATAGCTTCATGTTATTTTTAATTAAGTAGAGTATAAAATACATTAACTTAATAATTATTGTACAATAGAAATGGATGTTATGAGCATAACAGATAAATGATTAATAACTGACCAACAACTGCAAACCCATGAGATACGTGTTAGGCCAGAAGAGGCCAAGAGCTCACTCAAAACATGCTGCTAAAATGGAGTAAGCGAAAAGCCTATTCCTTGCAAGTCAGAACCGCTACTTGCTGACTAAAGTTCCACTCATGCAGCTGTTCAACTCATTGCACAAGGTTCCAGGCCAACATTTGCACTTGAAACTTTTGGGCTGGGAAAGAAAAATCAAGCCTCACATTTTAATACACATGCAGGCCAGGCAAAAGACAATATAAGGATAGTAAATGAATATTTAAAAATAAAAGCATCTCTTCATATAATAATCTAATCAGACATTTTATCTCATGGTGTATTCCACATCCCAATGCCAATGCCACAGGTGCTACCTACATAATAACTATGTCTAAAAGATACTTTTAAACTGAAAAAATCGTGTTTTTCCTACCAAGGAGTCCTACAGAGTTTTTCCTTTTTTATTTAATTTTTTATGTCAATGTTACAAACTACTCAGTTAACACGAAATGACTACAGTAACAATAAATGTACTTTAGTCAGCAGTTACACTCCCCCCTTATTTTCATTCATTCCTCAATCTTGAGGAATTTGGGACAATGTCCACCCTGACTGCTTCAGGCTGCGAAGGGATGTATTATTATGGGGCAAAGGAATGGGATGTTTTGTGCTTGCAGTTGAAGATACTCCTTGCTTTCAGAATGGGGCTGGTCCATAAATCATCATTATGTCAGTTGCTATTCTAAACTCTTCGATTTTCTAGAAACGTTCCACCAATCTACTCTTCCACCATTTCAGCCCTGACTTGGACATGATCTTCTCGATGACCCTGAAGTCCAAGAAATACCACCTCACCCCTTCTAGCAGCACACGGTGTTGGGGAAAGCCCAGGGCTTCCCAGAATCAATCACATCATATATTAATGGTATCTACACAAGGGAGAGTAGTGACTCCTAAGGTGGGCTGATTTGTATTCCAGGTTGGTATGGCTCATTAAATCCAAATTACATTTTTGATGCACATTTGGGGTAATCACTTGGTCTCAGATATATCCATGTCCAAAAGAATCAATCTAAGTAAAACTTATCATGTAGTTAAAAACAAGTTTGACAAAACCAAAATTATATCCATCCATCGAGTCTCTCTTCTCAGCCAAGTCAAAAGCTGAATGACAGGTCTGTAAAAAAGGATTATGGGTACCATGACAGTACCTTGGTCTAATCCTGTGGAGATATGATCCTGCCTCTCAACTTCCATTGATTTTGTCAAATCTGTGTAATCACAGGTAAAGAAATGGTGAACAACAGAAAGGTGGGAGAGGATCCAGGTATTTTCCCCTCCTGCTACCCCATCACTGTTATTTTATTTTATTTTTTTCCTTTTAAACACAATTATTTTTTCTTTTTTTTTCTTAACTTTATTTGTACATTTAATAATCGAAAATACAAACAATTAAAAACTAAAAAGTAAACACAGATGAATAAATATATACATTTCTCCATTAAATGTAATGGATACATATAAATTTTTTTTTTTTTTTTTTTTTTTTTTT
>JAQZBX010086568.1:0-12979 GCA_029593785.1 Cabassous unicinctus | reverse complement strand
AGATTTATTTATTTATTTATCCCCCCCCTTGCTGCTTGTGCTGCTGTGTCCATTCGCTGCGTGTCTTCTCTGTGTCTGCTTATCTCCCCTTTGCTGTGAGGTCTTGCCGCATCAGCCCATGGCGCCTCGCGAGCCGGCCTGCCCTCACAAGGAGGCGCCGGGAAGCGAACCCGGGGCCTCTCATATGGTAAACGGGTGCTCTATCCATTGCGCCACACCAGCTTCCTGCCGTGAGGTTGCTGCATCAGCCCACCGAACCGCTCAGGCCGGCGTGCCCTCACAAGGAGGCCTCGGGACGCGAACCCGGGCCTCCCATATGGTAAACGGGGGCTCTATCCACTGAGCCACACCCGCTTCCCTGTGTATTGCCTATGGAACCTCTTAGACATGTATTCAATTATCTGGGCCTCCATATTCTTATCTGTAAAATGGAGACTTTGATAATATCTTATTGTGAGGATCAAATGATGTACTAAATATAAAATGTTTATAACAGTACTGACCACGGTTGTTGGTATTATTTTCTCTATATTTGTGTTTTTGCTTTACCATGTCCTTGTGCTTTTGATCCACTTTTTGCATTTTTTCCCTCAACTTTATCTTCCAACTCTTCTGATTTTAGAATTCAACAATTATATTTTATCTTTCAAAAAGTTCTTTCTTTTTCCTTTTTATAAAATAGCATCCCATTTCATGAATACAGTATTTTTTTCTGATTCTCTCTGAATAGGTTAATGATAGTTTTCTTTTTGAGTTTTCTTCTACTCCCTGAAATGCTTCTATTTACTCCAGTTTCCTTTGTTCCCTGTTTTTTGGTTTCTCTCTTTCATGTTAGAGGTGTTCCTCCAAGGGGCGTCTTTTCACATACAAGAATGGAACTCTGAAAAGCGGAATGGGGGGAGTGGATGTAGCTCAGTGGTTGAGCACCTGCTTCCCATGTCCGAGGTCCTGGGTTCAATCCCCAGTACCTCATATATATATATATAAATGAAAAGTGGATTGGAAGGGTTATGGTGGTGGGTGTTCCTGAGTGAATATGGGTTAGCAGGTTTCACTGTGGGGTGTTGTTATAGATTGAATTGTGCCCTAACCTCTGGTCCTGTGGATGTCAACTCATTTCTAAATAGGATCTTCAAAGATCCTATTATTTAGATGAGGCCAGACCAAATCAGGGTGGGCCTTAATCCAGTGTAGCTGGAGTCCTTATAAGCAGAGGAAATTTGGACAGGGTAGGAGGAGACAATGGCGGGCTCAGCGGCCATGTGGCCTAGGCAGGGATTGAGCCATGGCTTCCGGCAAGCCGCCACCAGAACGCTACAGACTTCAGGGAAAGCCTGGCCCTGCCGACACCTTGACTTCGGGCCTCTAGCCTCCCAAACTGTGAGCCAGTAAACTTCAGTTGTTTAAACCAACCAGTCTGAGGTATCCGTTATGGCAGCCCTGGCAAAACAAGACAAGTGTCCAGGTGGGGAGCAGGTTGTTTAGTTGGGGGACCCATAAATATCTGTGTCAGCTGGTCTTTTGTTGTGGCCATTTGGTTTCCCTGGAGAAGAATCCTCCAGTTTTCTGTGGGTCGGTGGAGGAGATAAGGGTCTGGCTTCTGGGCCTGAAAGAGCTGAGGGGAAGTCCAGGGTGAACTCACAATCCTGCACTTAGCCTCCCACTTACCCGCCTCCCTTGGATGTATCCCATCCCTAGTCCAGAGGGTCTTTAAGCCCTGGACTACTGACCTTGTGTCCTCTTCAGAGTATATCCTCTGTGGTCACGTTATAGACAGGCCTGAATTATAACAAGACATTTTCAGGTAAATTCTTGGACAGGCCTTTGAAATAGGTCTGAGCACCAGTCTTTCTGATTGTGCTTTGGTGACGCCCCATGGTGAGCTTAGACTCGCAGAGCGTGGCTGAAGAGAATAATCTGGTTGTGCTGAAGTTGCGACCAGCACATTAAATCACAGGAGAGTTGTGCTTGGATGGCAAGTCTGAAACTGAACTGTGGGCTCCAGGGTGAGGTGGCATCAGGAGGACGGTAAGAATTAGGATGAGGTCCACGCATGGGAGAGTTTAGTGAACATGGATTTATTAACCCAGAGACAGGAAGCCTGGGAGGTTTAATTACCCTCAACAAGCACATCAGTAAATCAACAAGAATTTGTTGACTCATGATTTGTACTTGATGATGAGTTAACTTCTCAACCCTGGCTCTACAATAGAACCAGACCCTTCCCCAGGCCAGTTCCATCAGAATCTTGATTGGGAGGGGGGTATTGGGAATCCATATTTTTTAAAAGCTCCCTGAGTGATTTTAGTTTGCAGCTGGGATTGAGACTCATAGGAATTGTCTCTGTGGAAGATAATTAGGTATGAAGTAGCACTCCTGTCCTAAGGAGCTATTTGGTTGTAGCTTGATATTTAACACTCAAAATTAAAGTAACAAGATAAGGTGTTTATAAGTCCCAAATAAGTAATTTATAAAATATATGAGGAGGAGCTTAGAACAGGGAGATGCTCTTGTGGGCGGCATAGTTAAGGACTATTAATTTAGTGCCAGTGATATGCCCAGCCCTGACATAAGTTCAGAAGGGGATACAGAGGAGAACAACACACAGTTTGTGTTCTCCAGAAACTTCTAATTTAGGTGGAGGAAGTCAAAAGAAACAAGCCTGAAAAGAAAGTGCTATATGCTGCTAAATTATGTTTGGAAATTTAAGCACAGTAGGAGTTTGAAAAAGATATTTTTAGATATATTTAGAAAAAGTTTCTAGTTGCAAGTGGAATTTGAGTTTTGCCTTTAAAAAAGTTGCTAGGGGTTAATTTAATTTAATAATTTAAAAAGTGAACATACTATTTTCCAGCTACCATGCTAAGCACTTACGTGGATTAGCTCTTAATTTTCACAGTATCCTTATGAGCTACGTGTTATTATTTTTAAAAAGTTTTATTAGAGAAATTGTGGGTTTACAGAACAGTCATGCATAAAAATAGGTTTCCCATATACCACCCTATTATTAACACCTTGCATTAGTGTTGTACTTGTTACAATGGATGATAAACATTTTTATTATTGTACTTTTTTTTTTTTTGAGGTACTGGGCTGGGAATTGAGCCCTGGACCTCATATGTGGGAAGCTGGCGCTCAACCACTGGGCTACATCGGCAACCCTGAGTTAGTTTTTTGGTTTGTTTGCTTGTTGTTTGTTTTTTAAAGGAAGCACCAGGGATCAAACCTGGGACCTCCCATGTGGGAAGCAGGCGCTAAACTGCTTGAGCTACATCTGCTCCCCTTAAATTGTACTATTAACTGTAATCCATGGTTTAACTTAGAATTCACTGTTTGTGTAGTGCATTTCCATGGAGTTTAAAAAAAATTTTTCATTCTGTTATCATATATTCAACCTAACATTTCCCCCTTTTAACTGCATTCAAATATATATTTCTTTGCTGTTAATTACATTCACAGTATTGTGCTGCCATCACTCCTAACCTTTACCAAAACATTTTCATAGTTCCAAATTGGAAGAATTCTGTACATTTAAGCCTTAACTCCCTATTCCCTACCTCTATCCCATTCCCTGGTAACCTATATTCTAGATTCTGACTCTATGAGTTTGCTTATTCTAGTTATTTCATATCCTGTGTGTTATTATTATCTCTGTATTGCAGGTGTGAAAACCAAAACTTAGTGAGGTTGAAGAAATTTGTCA
The DNA here is from genome assembly GCA_029593785.1 of Cabassous unicinctus. Taxonomy (NCBI): domain Eukaryota; kingdom Metazoa; phylum Chordata; class Mammalia; order Cingulata; family Chlamyphoridae; genus Cabassous; species Cabassous unicinctus. The sequence continues at coordinate 9,276 of JAQZBX010086568.1, read as the reverse complement.
AAGGTCACACAGTTATTCGGTGGTGGAGTTACACTGTGTGGCCGTCGAGCTGGGCTTGTCACTGCCATCTGTCTGTAAGACCAGAGAGGGCAGAGTGTTTCATGTACACTGACGGGGTAGCGGGTTGTTTTGAGTAGATGTTGGATTGGAGGGGTGAGTTGGGGTTGGGGAACCAGGGAGTGAAATGATGAAAACAAAAGTTTAGGAAGATCATAAAGCCTGGAGACATGGAGCCACTTTAAAAGATGGTTCATTGGTCAAGGCATGGAAGATGCAGCTCCAGAACTGGGTCGGTGGTGGTGGAATGGAAAGGATGGAGAAGGTGTAAGGAACTTGAAGAAGGGCTATTCTTCATGTCCAGAGATTTCAGGGCACGTGGGAGCATGGATATCACCCTACAGGTTACTTAGACTGGATATTGGTTTGATCTTCCTTACATTACAGTGAGGAAGAATTTTGGAGTTGAGAATGTATATGCTTCAGAGACTTTTAAGAAAAAGGCAGATGACAATGTTTTGGAAATTCCACTTTAATTTCAGAACTAGAAGGACTGTATGACCTTTGCTTCCATTCAGTTCTGGATATAATTTAATTTAGGCCCTGAGACTATTCTAGTTTACATGACTTGTCTAGAGCCCCTGAGATACTATAATCTTTTATTCTAATGTAAGAATCTTATAATATTTTCCAGCATGCCAGTGAACTTGATTTCTCATTCCCCAGCTTTCTCTTCTCTAGTATTAATTACAGCTACTAGGTTGGACACAGATTGATCTTGTTTAACAACCTCAGACTTCTCTATTGAGCAAGATCTTCTCCAAGTCTTGGGTGGGAAACTCCCATCCATCGTTTCCTAGGCTTTCCTAATACTGTATTTGTACCTGACCTGTGCCTTCAAATCCCATGTTGGCCTACATGCAAATGACAGCAAAATAGGCAGAAGCAGAGAATGAATCAGCATTGTGCTTATAGCTCTACTGTGCCTCTACTCATGTGTTAATTTAATAAAGATGCTGTGCCTAGGTATGTGAAAATGTTAACTGAACCAGCTAGGAGAGAAATTTAAATATATTATTACTAATGATTTTCATGAGGCCAAAAATAATTAGAGTTAGCAATAGCGGTGTTGACAGAACCCCCAAATAATGATATAGCAATTAATGTATGGGCTCATTGTTCTTTTTCGCTCGAGGCATTAAGCATCTGGTTTAAAGCCATGGTAAGTAGGACAGTATTTCTCATTTATACCTTTATTTAGTGCTGTTATTTTTTATTTAATCTTAGAATTTTGTTTAAAAAATTAGATGATTCCTCCCCCTCCTCCCATTATAAACTTCAAGAGAAAGGCTCGTTTTGGCTCTTTGTGACTGTCTCCATTCACTCCCTATGATGGCCCCATAATTAGGCTCTTAATAATGTCTTGATGGTGTTGATGATAATGGTGAGTTTTAAGTGTGCAGACTCTTTGATGTTTTCAGTGACTTCATTGTGTGGGGCCACACTGGCCAGCGGTTTTCCTCACGGCCTCTTTCCCCTTTGAGATCCCGAAGCATCAGGAAAAGCCTTATTTTTCAGCAAAGCTTACCGGATGTCATGGGAAATCCTCTTAGAGAGCTGTTCCAGGCAGCAAGCTTTCCTTCCTACAGCTGTCCAGAGATTTCATGTGAACAAGCAGGGTGGCTCTGCTTAGCCCATTTACTAGAAGTTGTGTAGTAAATGTATCTCCCATTAACTTCAACATCTATTCTCTTTCCCAAGAAAGACCAGATGCTTGGAAACCATATGGGAGGCCCCGGGTTCGATTCCTGGGGCTATCTGGTGAAGGCAAGCCAGCCCGCGCCGCACGGCGAGCTGACAGCCTGCACCACGTGGCGAGCTGACGGCCCGCGCCACATGGCGCGGTGACCTGGTGCAGCAAGATGATGCAACAAAGGGAGACAAGCAGACACAGAAAAACGTACAGCAAAAATGAACACAGCAAGCACAGGCAGCAAGGGGGGGGATAAATAAATAAATAAAATAAATCTTTAAAAAAAAAAGAATTATTAGGAATTGTGTGGACTCCATCAGCTGTATTTGGAGTTGACATGCTTGGATTGATCATTTTCCTCTTGAACCCTGACCAGCTAGCAGCCCTAACCAGTATGCAAGTAAGCTAACAGGTTGCCAACATTAGCCGGTATTTAATTATGTGACAACTTGAACCTGACTCTAATAATCTCATTGTAGACTTAAAATGTCAACCCCCTGTAACACTGACTGTGGTTCTCCCTTCTGTGAATGAATGGTTTTCGTTGAGATGCTGGCATCAATTTGGCTGCTCTAGAGACTATTGTGGAGGCTTTTGGAGTATCCCAGGACTCTACCTATCCATTGCGCTTATTTTTGCTTCAAAAGGCATTGCATGACTCCTGCCTTCTGCCAGTCCTTTGCTGAGTTGCATTTAGGATCTTTATTCTGGCTATTAATAAGATGGCTGTCAGAACAGGTTTTTGATATTTTGTGAGAAAATGGAAAATTAGGAAATCAGATCAGAGAGGGATACTACTCTGCCCTGACTCACCCTGGCCCCGTTTGCCAGGACAGGTCAGACTTCGCCTGGAGGAACTCTCATCTCCTGCTCTCAGATGTGGGATGAGGGAGGGAGAGCAGGAGCTGGCCTGGAAGGACGAAGGGGGCAACTGGGTGGAGAGCCCGAGGCTTGGGTACTAGCCTCAGAGTGACATGTGCCTACAGAGCAAGCTGCATGCTGGAGCACTTCTCTTTTGGGACCTAAAAATTGCATTATTCAAAAACCCTCTTTTCCCATGCCGAATCTGAATAGCAGGGATGACTATCCATTTGCATTCTTGGAGGGCTGTTGACTCTGTTGCAGAATCAGATTGAGTCCATTCTGGAAGTTATTCTAGGTGTGGGGATTTTATTTTGGGGGGTGGTGGCAGCAAGAATGGAGATGGAGGGTCGTGCGAGTCCACGGCCAGTCCAGAGGGCCCCTGCCCAATAGTAATAACAGCCTACCTTTGTATTGCCCTTGGGTGTATCATGGTGCATGAAAAGTGAACATTACACTAAAGTCTTTTCATAATTTTCCATTTCCTCACAACATTTCAAAAACTTATTCTGGAAGCCATCTTATTAAATAACCAGAATAAAGACCGTAAATGCAAAAAATATTTATTTTTAAAAATCCATGCTTTCAGGTGTTCTTGGTAAAATTCTATACTGCAATTTATTGAGCTTATTTTTTTTCCAGTTGGTAAGAATAACAATTTTTGAGCCTCTAGTTCTGAGCTTAGAATCTAACAAAGAGAATCTAACAAACATTTAATGGCTTTTATGTGTACTTTTCCGGAGCAGTTGGTACCTTGTTACCAGCTGGGGAAGCAAATTTGACTAGTTAAGGGAAACCTAAAGCAATATTGATATATATTTCTAGGAATAATGGTTGCAACTTCTATAAATATGCCCCTCTATTTCTTACATGGTCAAGGAGGGGTGGGAATGTCTAATGGGAAATGAGAAAATCATCTGGCTACAGATTGAATTCTTTGCCCATGTGGCTCAGCTCCGTTCTTTGGATGTGGCAATTGGATCATTTTTTCTGTGATGGATTTCAGTATGTCATATGTTATTTCAACCCCAGCGATTCCCAGGCAACACAACTATCTGCTCTCTTCTTCTTACCTGGAGTAAAACCAGGGTGCCATCTTTCTCCCAGGCAGGGCAGAGACTCTCCAAATGGGACCTAGTTTATCTTTTGGAAATCTACAATCTTCATGGCTTTTTCTGTGTGTGGAAATACAGATAACTTTTTTTTATGTGTATGTTTCTGTTGTTTAAAATTATCTACAGTGAACCATACTGCTTTTCCATCGGAAAAAAATAATGTGATCCAAAAAAGAGACAAAAATATATCCTTTGCCTGACTCTTGGGAATTGGGCAGCATGTCATGAAAATTATGGGGACCTTGAGATACATATTAACTATTCTTCTGTAATAGAAGACACCACCATTATATAGCTCATTATCATGCCCTGGAAGAAACAGAAGGTTTTAACTCTGTCTGAATATACATTGACTGGAGCACAAGGATATCAGAAAGGAAAGTGCCTGCTAAATTCTAATTTTAGGAAGGTAGCATGTTACAAAGAAAAGAGCTTCAGCATCAGTCAGACAGAGTTGTGTTCAAATCCCAGAACCATGACCCTAGCTGCTGGATAATCTTTTTGTGGATGAAAAGAGATAATGTATGCAAAGTCCAGCCCTAAGCCTGCCTCCCTTTTTCCCCTCCTTCTGTCAATTGCCTTGAGACTCTGGGTGGAATTAAAGAGACAGGAGGTTGATTTAGTGGCTTGTTGAGCCTCATCCCTCACAGCAAGATTGACCCTTCCTGAGGCCCTAACCAAGGGTGAGTTATTGTGTGTGTGTGTGTGTGTGTGTATAACAAATCAGTGCCAGTGTTGTGGGGCATCCGATTGTGATGGACTACAAGGCCCATCCTCACTTTCTTCCTGTCTTCCTAAACATGTGTTTGCCCTATTTAGGAGAGATTTCCAGGTAGAAGTCTTAGAAGTCTTTCCGATTGGCTGGTAACACGTCAGATTATTGGCTGTTAATCTCTGACACGCTCAAGCTTCCAAATAAATAGACCACATGAAGGAGGAAAAGAAGTGTCTGAGCCAAACAGTGCTCAGCATTTTGCTGGCTCTCGCCTAGAAAGGCAATATGGTCAGAGAACAGGACATTTGTCCTCAGCTCTGGAGGTCTGAGCTCTGGCACTAGTTCAGATGTGGACTTTCTCAGTGACTTTGGGCAGTGTCCTCTGCTTTGTCAGTCAGAGGCTGGGTTAGAAAAAAAGTCACTGTGTTCTGTTGTTTGGTGTGTATCTAGCTATAAATCACATAGCTTCAAAGTCTTAACTGTGCATGGTGAGAATTACGCAAATAAAGTCCTTTGCCTTTAGCAGCTCCAATCCCAATCACCCACAGTGACACCAGAGAAGTAAGTAGTTTGTCACTTCCATTCCTTATTAACTGGAAAGATTTAGTAGAGCTAGAGAAGTTTACACTCATCCACTGATATTCCTTTTCTTAGCATGCTTGTTTAATTCAGCCAATATTTGTTTAGTTGATATCCTGAGATTCCGTAATTGGTTGAATTGAATTGAATTGATTCTTTTTTATTCCCATTTTTTTTCTAATTCTTCGCCACAGAGGGCAAGTCATGGAGAACACATTTAAGTTAGGACTGGAATGTGCAGGGGGGGAAAGAATGAAATTAGGTTGGATTTTCCAAATTACATTTTGGCATAAAATATTCTGAGTTGGCAGGGATGTTTTCTTCTCCTGGGTAATCTGGACCTTGCCTGTGGACCCACTGGGCCACTTGCAAAAAGGTAATCTCCCATGTCTTTTTCTGGATGCTTTTTTGCCAAGTGCCCTGACACCACACACTTTTTCCCAGCCCGCCTGGTGGGGATAACTATACCAGGAATATAGGTCTGGGGGTGAGAGAGAAGGGGGGAAAGTTTTAAAATCTATGTCAAAAGATTTGCTAATGAGTAACCTTGTCGAAAGCTTTTCACTCTTGAAATTCTCTTTCGCCCTTTTTGCGATTTTCACTGACCTAGGCTCTCTTGCTTGTCCTTCTGCTTTCCCCACCCTCTGAGATGGCTCCCTCATCTGTTTGCTTGTTGCTTTTGTTCATTGTCTGCTTGCTGTTTGCTTGTTGTCTGCTCGTTGCCTGCTTGTTGTCTGCTTGTTGTCTGCTCGTTTCTTCATTAGGAGGCACTGGGAACCAAACCTGGGACCTCCCATGTGGGAAGGCGGATGCCCAGCTGCTTGAGTCACTTCTGCTCCCTGCTCATTTTTTGTTTTTGCTCGTTGTCTGCTTGTTGTTTTTGCTTGCTGTCTGCTCATTTTCTGCTTGTTGTTTGTTTGTCTTCTTTAGAAGGCACTGGGAAACAAATCCAGGATCTCCCATGTGGGAGGCAGGCTCCCAACTGCCTGAGCCACATCCGCTTCCCTGTCCTTCTACTTCTTAGGCTACAACTTCTGCCACCTTTATTGGTGTGATTTTCCTTTTCAGCCCTGTTGATGAAGATGTACCCCAAGGCCGAGTCCTTTGGCCTCTGTGTTCTTAAGTTTGTCTACTTGAGAGATGAATTCCACTTTCAACCCTTCAACTCTGGCTCTGTGTAAAATCTACTTATCCAGCTCAGAGCCTCCTGGGGAGCACTGATTTGTGTCTGTCCCTGCCTACTGGGTGTCATTGCTTGGGGGTCTTACTGTCACCTGAAATGAAATAAGCCTCTCCCAAAACATCCCCATACCTCGGGCCTTCCTGTTTCTCTCCCTGGTACCCCAATTCCAGCAGTTACCACTAGAGCTTGGAGTCTCCTCTTCCTCCTGTATGTGTGGCCCTCTTCCCCCTACCCCAGTCTAGTCATTTAACAGACCTGTGCCTCTGAAGTCCATTCCTTCCTTTACCCCTCATAATCCATTTCCTCCTCTGTATGGAACTCTATAGAATAGAGTAGTCTGTCCTGTATCCCTACAATACCTGCGCCATTCGGCTTTTGCCACATGCTTCTATGCATTCTTTATTTTTTTAATGGTGGTAACATATATACAATGCAAAATTTCCCATTTTAACCACTTTCAAGCTTATCAAGTGGCATTAATTGCATTCACAATATTATGTTACCATCACCACCATCCGTTACCAAATCTTATCCATCATCCCAGACAGAAACTCTGCACCCATTAAGCATTGGCTCCCCATTCTCCTTCCCCTGCAACTAGTGATCTACTCTCTGGTCTATGGATTTACGTATTCTATTTGTATGCTTATTTACATTTTATTTTGATGCCCCATGACGTGAGATATTTAGCTTCTTGAAGGCAGAGGTCAGGAATTGTTTTCCTTCACTAATGATAGTGACCCAGTCATCCAAAGGATTCCTCCTGGTAAATTGTGTCCTGCTTCTGTGCCTCTGAAGTTAGCACCCTAAAGAGAAATTGTCAAGCACAGTGTATGGGGCAGTGGGATGGATTAGGTTAGCACAAGACAGCACTGTTGGGGCTTCTTAGTGACGGAGGCATCTGTAAAAGATGGAGAATCAGTGCTTTTTTTAGTCGTTTTGGCTAAATTGGGTATTTGAAAAAAAAAAAAAAAAGGTTCTTTTTTTGGTGTAGTTTTTTATTGTTTAAAAAATATTTTTCCATACTCATTCTCCAGTGTTTCCCTCCAACAAGCTTGTGGGAAAGAATTAATATTGCCTTTTTATAGACGAGGAGGCAGAAGCTTGGATGTATTAAATGACAAGGCCATGGAACCAAAAGGTGTCAGAACCCAGTCTCAAACTCTACCCTTCTAATTCCAGGTCAGGTCAGTTCAGTTAAGGTGCTGGACTTAAGCACTCAGCTGATACCCTTTGTCTTATGGAAGTTTGCAATCTAGCGAGAAAGGTAAATGGGTGAACAAATGAACTTTGAATACACAGTTTGGACTACATAAGGGTAAGTTGGGACCCACACCACATGCTGTGGGTGCACAGAGATAGGAGCGATTAATTCTGTCTTTGCTAAATAGCAGCTGCTCTGGGAAGCGTGAAAGTCCATGTGGGTGTGTGTGTGGAGAAAGCACGATGGCTGGAAGGAGGGAGACCTTGCCATTTCCAGTGTGTTCTTTGGCTGAGCGAGATGAGTTCTGGCGAAGGCTAGAGGGTGGATGGTGATCGCATTAGGGTGGTAGGAAATTATAGTCAAGGTTGTAGGGTCCATAAACCTATACGTAGTGCTTGCTTAATCCATCATCCTTACCTGTTTTGGTGGGTGTCTATGGTTTGGATGACGTTGCAGGTTGAACGTGGTAAGACTGAGCTTGTCTCTTTGCAAAATAAAGATTCTGAAAAGATGGCGATATGCAGTCAGCCTGCTGGGATGGCTCTGAGGTCCTCTCCTTATTTCTCAAATCATTTTTCCAAATCCTCAAAATGTTTTCTTCCCACTCCACCCCTTTGCCCTTTATTATTATTTTTAAATCTTTGTGAGCCTTCTTAAGTTTTTATATAATAAGATGGTTATTCCAGAGTCTACATCATGGCAACTTCATGTGGATTTTGGAGTAAATTTATACCATGTGTTTCTAATTCATTGACACTTAACTCGTCAAAATGTTCTCTCTCTTTTTTTATGAGGTATTTAGTGGCTAAGCCATTTTGTCAGCCTCTGAGTTGACCTCCTTAAAACATTTTCTCTTTTATTTACTCACACATAGCTATAACTATAAAGAATGCATCCATTTCATTAACTTTTTCAGGGCTAGAAACTCAAGTGTATCTCAAGGTTGGAAGACCACGGAGAGCATCTTGTATTTCCCTCCTCCTTCTGTCCGCTCTTTCCCACATGTACAGATTCTCTGCATAGACACACGGTGACCGACTCAGATGCCTGTTTATCACTTCCCCTCAGCCCTTCTCAGCTAACTTTGAGCATAAGACAGGGCTTATTAATTTTAGCTATGCCCCATCAGTGTTTCCCACACTTTTTAGAAATCACCTTTGGTTCTGTCTTGTGTCCCACCAACTCCAATCGTCCCTTTACTGGGCTGACTTCGGGAAGGCCCGTGCCTTGGGACTCTCAAGCTGTGCTTGGATTTTGTATATAGATCTGCAAAACCGAAGCCATTATCTCTGGAATCTTGGCCATCTTAGGAGGTTGTCTGGCCAGGCTAGCCCTTGCAGTGATTTCCCTCAACTGTCTTGTTGTTGTCATCCCAGCCCAAGCCGTGTGGCATCTGATCACCTCCAAGTGACAAAAAGAAACAGGCAGATTCTGTGCTGCTGAATCTCGCTTTGCATACGAATGCACAGATGGTAAGAAGATGTACAGGGAGAAGCGGGTGTGGCTCAATGGATAGAGCTCCCGTTTACCATATGGGAGGGCCCGGGTTCCCTTCCCGGGGCCTCCTTGTGAGGGCAGGCCGGCCCACACGGCGCAGTGGGCTGATGCAGCAAGACCTCACATCAGGAAGCGGGTGTGGCTCAATCGATAGAGCCCCCGTTTACCATGCGGGAGGCCCCGGGTTCGCTTCCTGGGGCCTCCTTGTGAGAACAGGCCGGCTGCGCAGTGCGCTGATGCAGCAGGACCTCACAGCAAGGGGGAGATAAGCAGACACGGAAGAAACACACAGCGAATGGACACAGTAAAACACAGGCAGCAAGGGGGGGATAAATAAATAAATAAATAAATCTTAAAAAAAAAAAAAAAAAA
>JAQZBX010086567.1:0-12981 GCA_029593785.1 Cabassous unicinctus | reverse complement strand
CTAGTGGCAAGGAGTTGAGAGAAGCTAAAACTTGTAACAGGAGGTTGTAAAATTTATTCAATTATCACAAATATTTAAAATCCTTAGAAAAGGTAGAAAACTGAGTTATGCATTTTAAAAAGCACTAAAAGTTACTGAAATAAGAGGAATTAATAAGTAATATGTTAAAACACAGTAAGTCTTGTATAGAAGTATCTGTTTAAAAGGCAACCCGTTCTCCTGACATAAGTAAAATTCAAGAATTTTAGAGTGGTGCATTAAAATGGTGATTTGTAAAACTTCAAATATTTACAAATAAATGTGGTCCCAAGAATTCTAGTGTAGTTGACACTGTAGCAATGATGCTGTGCAACTGTGAAGTTTCCCCAGAAGGGCTAGATCCTAGATGCCATATCACGAACTTAAAAAGTATTTCCAAAATACATAGGCAGTCGAGAGGCTTCAGAGTTTAAAAGCCTGTCAAAGACCTATCTCATTTTAGAGAATTTTAAAACATTTTCTAAAGAGACATGCTAGACCTACCCTCACATGACACGTTCAGAAGTGTCAGAGTTGCCAGCCAAAGCTAGGCTGGCAACCCACTTCTCATATCTAGAAGGGAGGATTCTTTGAAGGTGGTTCATAAGTAGAATACTGTGGTATTTTCCTTCTTTTATGGAGGAGAGTGGGGCATTTTTCCCCACCCTACAGTCTAAGAAAGTGGACACGAGGGACCCTTGGTGAGAGTAGGGGACTTGCCATTAGGGGAACACCAACCTATTCCTTAAAAGGATTGTATTAGTCAGCCAAAGGGGTGCTAATGTGAAATACCAAAAATGGGTTGGTCTTTACAAAGGGTATTTATTTGGGGTAGAAGTCCACAGATACCAGGCCATAAAGTGTTAAGTTTCTTCTCTCACCACAGTCCATGGCCACGTGTTGGAGCAAGACAGCTGCCGACGTTTGCCAGGGTTCAGGCTTCTTGGGTTCCTCTCTTCCCGGGGCTGCGTTTCTCTCCGGGCTTAGCTCCTCTGGTTCCTCCACAAGGTCAGCTGTAGACTATCAGGTGAACGGCTCATTTCTCTTCTCCTGGGGCCTTCTCTCCAACATCAAAACCGCTTCTCAAAAATTGCTTCAACTCTGTTCTTGCCATGCCTTTTATATTTGATTCCCCACCCACCAAGGGGTGGGGCTCAACGCCCTACTGACGTGGCCCAGTCAATGCCCTAATCATAACTTAATCATGCCCAGATTAACAGATCTGTTTACAAGCATGATCCAATTATATTTTTGGAATTCATAATTACATCAAATTGCCAAACGGCTACAAGGATGATTTCCAGATACTTATAGGCCATCCTTACCTACTCTTAGAGAGACGTTGGGAGAATTCATGGAAGAGCTTGATGATTGTCTCCTGAAGAATGGGGGATGAGAAGCAACTTTTGCATTCTATTTCTGCCCCTCACTTGGAGAAGCCTGATGATGAAATCTTAGAGTGGGCTGCTGTAGGAGAAGACTGAAGAGGCAAGTGATTGTGTTTCCCACGGGCCAAGTGAACATGGTGGAAGTAGCTAGGCCAGGATGCTCGTAATCTAGAGGGCTGCCTGCCGGGATGAGGGAACCCCAACAGGTGAAGCCTGCAGGCGGTACTTCAGGAGCTGGGAGGTGTTAGAGGTCATCAAGAGAGTTCATTGCCTGCATTAGGAGGTCCGCAGCTAGAGCAGGAATCTTCTGAAGAACCCACCAAAGACAGTCAGGGGTTGGGTGTCTGCCAAAAGAGTTGCAGTTTTTAGGAGGAAGGAGTGGCAACGATATGGAAACAACAATAGAAATCGAGGGAGGCACCAATGTTACCCTCATGTCCATAGGATGCTGGGCTGTGAAAAAAAAAACTGCCTCTCCTGAAAAGGCTACAGGGGAGGTCGTGTTCCTAGGAGAGAGTCCAGTTTCTGGGAGTGAAAAGTAAAAACACAAAGAGGTAGAAGGTACAGGAGAATTAGCAAATGCCAGCCTGTGAATTTCAGAGGACACAGTGGGCAGATTTGGCAGGGCTGGGAGCGAAGTGAGATTGTGTCAGATCAGAATTAGTACAGAGTCAAGGTTTGCGAGATGATGGATGGGAGGCTTGGGTTTATGGTGGGAACTGAGGCAAGAGGGGTATATGGTAGCATCCTGAGGGTCTCTTATGGCAGAGGCTTTCAACCATTTTCCACTGGGATCCATACTGTAGGAAATATATTTAACGTCAAAATCCAATCTGTGCACACACACAGACATATACCTACAATTGCCTTTATTATGCTAAATGTACTCTGGTATTATTAGATTCCACTCCATCTCATTACAAACTTTTTTTTGATCACAACCCATTAATTAATTGCATGAGCTGCTAATGCACAGCAACTCATAGTTTGGAAAACAGAGTCCGAGAGGAAGGTTGGTGACCCCTTCAAGATGGAAGGTGTGGCAATGCTAAACACTAGATAATCCAGCAGCTTGCTGGATTTGGCCCCTAAAGGGTGATTCAAATCCTCCTATTAGAGCTTCCAGACCGTCTGCAGAGGTAAGGATGCTGGGGAAGGGTCTTTAATAGGGACCCCTGGGAGTTCTGGAGGCCTTCCTATACAAAAATAGAGCTGAGGAAAAATCTGTAGTTTCATTTTCTTTCTGGTTAATAAAATGAGCAACAGTGTGTGAGCTCTTGTTTTCTCCATGTTTAATCTGCCTCATTTCAACTGGGGAACTCTGAAGAGTCCAGCATTGATTCTGCTGGCTCTAGGATTTATAAATCTATAAAGGGAAGCGTTTGGGGGCTAGTGTTTTGAATACTCACTTCTTTAGCACAATTCAAGTAAAATAGGTAGCATTTTGACTTACCTTAATGCACCCTGTATAACAACAAAAAAAAAGTTGATTGAATTGGCACCATGTAAGAAATTTAGAATAAAGTGCCAAAAAATGTTTTGCTTCCTTTGAAGAACTAATGCATCGGAACAGGGACTATGTGTTTCCCTTTTTGCTTTGGTGTCTGGGAAACTCTGAATGATTTGCAATTCAACTTCAGTAACTGTGTAGTACCCCCTGACCTGCATATTTATGTCCATTAAACTTTTTTTTACATTTCTAGTCTATTATATATTTTCTCTGCCTTTAATTTTAGTTTAGTTTTTTAAAGTGTATTTTTAAATTTGTTTCTAGTGTTTGTGGAGTAAGGCAGTACATGATAAATAAATATATATGCAAACAAATGGAAATTGATTAGCTTACTGTTTGTGTAAAAACCCAAAAATCAGACAATTCATTGAAAATCTAAGTTGGAAAGGTGATTTAGTTTTGACAGTGAACATTGATTGATTGGCTAACTTTTGATGGTTTGATTTGTTTCTGTAACTAGAATATAATCCCCCTGAGGGTAGGGTTTGTGTCTTTATTTTTGTTTTCTCTCCACTGTGGCTTATTCAACATTATGAGTGTTAAGTGTTCAATAAATGCTTCCTGATGGATTCTTCACTTTGTAGTCCACTGTTTTGCTGTCATGATGACATTATTGTATCTCTAAAAAGTAGGCAAGGGAGTCCTCCTAGGAATGTTTATAGCAATACATTGAAACAACGCCTGCTTAAGACATGCCTTGGGCACTTTTAGTCATCAGTAAATCAACTTTGCAGGTGCTGTATTCTTTCATTTGCCCAAGTCTTCTTGGCTGTAGGGGTGAGGGAAGAGTGTTGCTTGTGCTTATTGTGAATTGTGTATACTATCCTAGGTATTGTGTATATCTGCATTGTGAGATATGGCCTCTACTGACCCTAATAGAACTTTCAGATCATGCAGATTAAGACAGATGCAAATGGGTGTTTTTTCTGACATAAAATCAATATTGGAATCTCAGCATTGATAATTAAACCCAATGTCTTTGTTTTTTTTAAGTAAGCTGAGGCCCAAAGATATTAGTTGACATGTCCAAGGGTATAGTCAATTAAATGTGCTACCCAGATATCCTGAGTAACTGGACTGAAATCCAGATATCCTGCCTTTTGGTGATGGTTCTTGCCTCAACTATCTGTTGTCATTCAAGATTGGAGGAAACAAAATGAGTACTAACTATTTTGGGGGCTACTTATACCATTTCTTCTAGATGCTGACCAGTAATGGGGACAAGAACAGGTCTTCTTTTGCATTTTCTCTATTGATGAAGAATACACATTGCTTCTCTGAAATCTTAACATATGGAAAAACTCTGAGGTTTTTGTTCAAGTAGGAAAAAATAGTTGAAATACTGCTGATTACTTATTGTGAGTTCCCTTTCCTTCTTGCATTTATCTTCTGTGTCCTCTACCCCATATCCTCATTTTTTTTTTTTTGTCTTCCTGGCAAGCTGCATTAAATGTGTTAAATACCTTCTTCCTAAACTTTGCCTTAGCTGTCCCTTGCATAGAAAGGAGAAGAAAATAGCATGCATGTTTCACCTTCACAGTGACATATTTCCCTTGGCATTGTATTTAATTAGATTACAGTGAATGTCATGCTGTGCAGTACTGTATTTTATTAAGGCCAAAATGTGGTTCCATGATAAAACAAGTTGTAAGTCCTGCAGTGCAGTGCAACAGGAAATTTGTAGCAACACCTGTATCTGCTACATTGTAGATGGTAAATAGGAACCAAAATATCTGTGTTAGGAAGAAAAAGACCAGAGAAGATGCTATAATCCAAGTAAAAATACTCTAAGCTTGAGGCATAAAAGCTGAGTTTATGATTGAAAATATCAATTTTTACGATGGCAGCAGAACAGAACGTTTCACTGTGGTTATAGCATTGTGGTCTTGCACAGGCATTGTTGACTAAGGCTGCGGTCACTGAAGGATTTGGGTGTTCATTGGTTCACTTTTTCATTTACTCAACAAATATTTACTGACTACCTGCCTTTTACATAGCAATAAGGGAATACAGGGCATGGTTCCTTCCTCAAGCAGCTTGTCCTACTGATCCACTTGTGAGCCTTATTTTCTTCATCATTAAAGTGGACTCTGGATACAAAAATACAGCTTTCAAGAAAACCTTGAATCCAATGAATGTTTGTTGAGACACTGACTATAAGGAAAGTAGTAGACTGAGCTCTTTCTATACATTCAGACCCTTGAATGTTTTTAAATTTTAAATATTTGCTTTTTCTCCCTTATTTTCAAAGTTTCTTCTTTTGGAAAATAGAAGAACTTTATCTATCTATCTATCTATCTATCTATCTATCTATCTATCTATCTATGTATTTATTTTTGCCATGATTGATGCTAAAAGATATGTGGGCATTTTTTAAATTTGAGGTTACCTTATCCGTTGGTTCTACTTTATCTCCTTCCTTCATGGCCTAAGTGGGTACTCATATGGAAATATGCTGAGACAATAAAACAGTACTGGAAGAAGTCACACGTTGGAAATGAGTATAATGTCCTTGGTTCAAGTTGTGCATATTCGTAGGGTGTGCTCTGATTACATATATCCTGTGTTCAGTGCTGGGCTGAGACAGCCATTTGCAAGCTGGATTTGTTTTGAGCCTGATGCCATTAAGAAATCAGGGTGAATGCTGATTATTGGTGGGTGTGAGCTGTCACATCAGGAGCCAAGCCCAGTTAGTTTAGACGGCAGACTTCGCAGAGATTTAAAAAGAAGCGCTGAAAGGAACACAATGAAACCACTATTTCAGGCTTTCCTCTCTATTTGAAACCTTAAAATACCCTGAAATGGGACTGTATTGCTAGATAGCACCTGTTCTGCCGTGTGCTATGAAAAGAAAAGCTTCCATGGACTAAGGATTTTCCCAAGTGAGACAGAGCCCATTTTCCTTAAAGGGCTGCATCTGCTTTTCTGGAAAGTTTCTGGGTAGGCAGTTGGTAGCTCTCTTCAGTGGAAATTACAGAAACTAGATAGTTATCACAAGACTAGTGATTACAGCCATTGCTGGGTTATTAGGACAAGAGAGTTTGATCTATCCAAACAACGAATCCCATGAAGATTAACACTAGTAACTAAAGTGTGAAAGTTCCAAACTTCATGAGAAGTTTGGCCTGGAAGATGATCTATTATTGTAAAGCAGAAACCACCAGAAAGAGGAGTTACTGACAGAATGTGATGAATAACACAGCTAAATTATACACGAGAAGAAGCTTAAATCTTTTGAAAACTAATGAATAGATGACAATGATAGCTCAGTCAATGCTGATAAATAATGACATGTTGCTGGATCGTGGAATATGGGACTAGTTTGTGCACCATTCAGCATAGGAGATTAAAACAAAGTCAAGGAGTCAAGAATGTTTAACATTAAATATGAAGGAAAGGAATGAAGGTGGGGCGACGTGAAAGTCAAATCTGTATGTGCCCTTAAATGTGTGCTGGCAGTGCCCAAAGGCATTTTTCCAATCTCTTGGAGGATCAAAGGGTACCTGCTTTTTTCAGCAAATGTGTGTGTATTTTTTAGATGTGAAAAAGAGTTAATGTAAAAAAAAAAAAACCCAACAAAACAAAAACCTTAAAAATGGACAGTGTATTCAGAAAGAATTGCTAATGTGACTTTTGATTCTGGACGTTTGGAACAGTGTGAGCAGTATTGATATTTGGCTCTGAGAATGAAAGTCAAAGAACCAAAGAACAAAGAGCAGCCCTAGTCTGTGATGGACGAGAGTGGAATGGCAGATAATGAGGAGAGGAGTACAGCCAGGCACACAGGGGCTTAGATCTCTGCGAAGATAACAGATGAGAAAAAGCAGTCAGGGCAAAGAAATGTGGAATCATGACGTCTTTGATGAATCTTCTTCACATCAGTCTAGGTATGCTGCTGTAAAGCAGACCCAAAGAAATAAAAAGCACCGTCTAAAGGCCCATCTTTAATTCCATTAATGATGACTTTACAGAAGACAAAATACCTGCGTCCATAGGCAGCGTCTTTGAAGACACTGATGAGTCAGATGCCACCAAAACTTTTATGGGTTTATTAGAGTGTATGGAATAAAGTGTTTCTGTTAGAGAAAAGATTTAATATCTGGCCATTTAAAAGCTAAAGAGACAAACTAATTTGTATTAATCCAGGGAAAATCAGTTGTCGGCAACTAAATGACATGGTGGTTGGAATGGCTTTTCCTGTTAGCCAAATAAGCAGCTATGCCCATGTCTGGACACCCTAACCTCTCTCCAGGCATCTAACTACTGTCACCTACAGGCATGTTTTGACAGTTTTTACCTTATGGGATGTTTGCAGAAGGCCCTTGGGAGATAAAATTTTTAAATATGTTGAAACGTGACCCTTGTCGATGTGATGCTATTACTGCCTTTGCTTAAGAAGTGAAAATTCAGGCAACAGTCATTTTTGTTCCTTGGTTTATAATGAACTAAATAACTAGCATTGAGGAGCTTTTCATTCTGTTTTCACAATGGAAATAGGTTAGAAATAACGACTATTTCTACATACATGATACCAAAGCATGCAGCTGAAAAGCGAATGATTCTATCATTCTACCTCCTTTCTTTTCTCCTTTACTATTTCGCACCTTCTGAGAAGGACCTCAGAGTTCAGAATGTTGCCTTATATGCCTAATCATCTTCTTTTAATAATCCGCATCTCTCTTTTTTTGGGAAGGGGCAAGAGAATCCTAGGTCAGGGAATACAAGTGCCTTTTTCACTACTCAAAATAAACCTTCACCACTCGGTCTCCTTTAAGAACAGCACAACACAACAAAACAACCACTAGACCAAACAAGCTATTTTCTGCATTTGTGCAGGCAGGGGAAGCTTTTTCTTTGAAAAAGTGTGTTGGCTTGCATAACCAGGTTTGCTTCACCCAACGCCTTAGAGACATTGCAGAGTTGGTTTCTTAGGAATGGCAAGGGTCACAAAAAAGTAATCTGGTTGTTTTGAAAGAATATATTAAAACTGTTCTTCAGAAACTTAAATTATTGGCTTGTGCGTTTGTTTATTCATTCAATTATTTATTCTCAAAGGTGCTGGGGATACCCTGTTGAGCAAAAACATATGGGAGACTAGTCACACACATAAAGGTATATGATTACTATAATAATGAAAGTCCTCTGAAGAGGGTATTAAGTTCTGTGAGCACATGTAATGAAGGAGTTGAGCCTTGTGGGTCAGGAAAGCCTTGACTTGAGAGCAAAAGAATGAATGAAAATTAATGAGATGAGGTGGCTTAAGGGAAAGTGTTCCAGGCAGAAAGAACCTCATGGAGGGAATGCAATTTTTCTTAAAAATTTCTAGAAAAAGTACTTTGGTAACAGTTCTGAGGTGAGACTGGCTTCCTGCTCTATGAAATCCCAGTTCCACCATTTTCTAACTAAGTGAAGATGGGTAGTTCACTTCCCTGAGCCTCAATTTCTTAAGGGAAGATTTAAATAGTAAGGGATAAATCATAGTGCACTCTCATAGGGTTGTTTTGGATTAAATGAGCTCATGAATGTTAAATATTTAGAATAGAGTCCAGCATGTTCTAAGTTACTGTTAGTTATTTTTACTAGGTGCTAGCATTCTCAATCTTACGATTTTTAGAGTCAAGAAATTATTTTTTCATGTAGTTTTAATTTCTATCAAAGTAATACATACACATAGCTTAAAGAGACAAAGAGATCTATAAGGCTTGTATTGAGAAACAGCTAACCCCACTATCTCCACACCTCAACATTTTGCACTCCTGGAAGCAAATGGCTTTACCTCCATGTTTTTAAATAAAATGCTTTTATTGCTTCATCTTGATTTTTCAGATGTTAGCTATTGGCTTTCTTCTATGTAGGACAAAGATTTAACTCTTTCCTGCTCTGCCTTCACCCCTACTACATATATGTTAGAAGTAATAACTATTTCTACGTTCAGGATAGAAACCCCGCTCTGCCCATTTTGTTTACATTCTTGGGATTATGTCAATGTGAATAAGCCAGCTATGATGACTTTGCCTTTCCTCCATGATATTTTATTTTTCCTAAAGGTAATTTTCTTTTTTGCTTTGTATATTTGCTGATTTTTCTATGAATTGATTACTAGTTCAACACCAAACTTTCCCCAATTGTGCATAGCTTTACTTTGTTTTTTTAATATACTTTAAATTCTTTTTTTCAAAAGAAACTTAGATTACATAAATGTTACATAATATAGGGGATTCCTATATGCCCCGCTCCTTACCCCTCCCACATTTTCCCGCATTAGTAACATCCTTCATTAGTATGGTATATTTGTTACAATTGATGAACACATTTTGGAGCATTGCCACTAAGCATGGATTATAGTTTACACTATAGTTTACTCTCTCTCCTGCACAATTTTGTATATAAGATATAATATAATGGCCTGTATCTGTCATTGCAATGTCATTCAGGACAATTCCCAAGTCCCAAAAATTCCCCCAAATTACAGCTATTTTTCCCTCTCCCTCCCCTCAGAACCTCCAGTGGCCACTGCCTCCATGTCAATGATAAAAATTCTTCCTTTGCTAGAATCACAATAAGTCCATAGTAGAATAACAGTAAGTCTACTCTAGTCCATCATTCATTCCCCAGTCCTGAGGATTCTGGGATGGTGATGCCCATTCAGCCTCTAACTGAGTGGGGGCTTAGATCCCATGGGGCAGGGATGGGACTATCTTGCTTAGAGTTGCAGACTCTCTCTGTTCCTTGGGATGGTCGTTGTCCATCATCATCTCCTTGTTAGTTGTCCTGGGTGAGTCAAATGAACTGGAGAGTAGGTGTTGCAACTCTGTTGAGATTCAGGGTCCAACTAGTACATGGACAGCCCAAAGATTTAAGTCTCTTTGACATACCTATCAACTCTAGAACTAACTATAGGTTCAAATAGAAGGGGCAGAAGAACCATGTGTAGGGAAACCACAACTGAGTCCAACTCTGTCACACTGGGGAGCATAAATTCCAGAGTAGGGCCCACTGGCAGAGCGCCAAATGCCTGAGCTGTCGGCCCTGCTTTTAGTTTTTTGATGTCTCCAGAGCCCTCAGGAGCCCCACTCTTTGAGGCAATATTTACTTTGGCAGTCAATGAGATCCTGCTGAGATGTGCATAAGCATAACCTCTGGAATGACCTCCTGACTCACTTTGAAGTCTCTTAGCCATAAAAACTCATTTGTCTTTACCCTTCCTCCTTTTGGTCAAGGTCTTTTTCCAGTTGCATTACTAGTTGGTGCTTGGTAGTAATCCCTTGGTGCCAGTGAGGCTCATCCTCGGGAGTCGTGTCCCATGCTGGGGGGTAGGTGATACATTTATATGCTGAGTTTGGCTTAGAGAGAGATCACATTTGAGCAACAAGAAGGCTCTCAGGAGGTAATTCTTAGGCACCCTAAAATACTAGGCTAAGTTTTAATTACAAAAGAAAAAGTTCATAAGTACAGTCATCACTATCAAGGGCCCATCAAAGGTCCATCCTCCTTCACTAGTCACTGCCCCTGTACTCGGGGGATTCTTGCTGTCCCATTAGAGAATGTGGCAGAGTTCCCCAGGATAGGAATTCGATATTCTTAGGGTTATTGTGTGACTCTTTACCCACCGTGACAATGCCCCATGAACACTTGAACACATTCACATGCCGCAGGTGAACCTCCTCCCATGCATCCCCCATCATTGACACCCCGCACCAATGATCCTCCCTTGCCACAGTTGTAAACCTTCTGTGATCCAAAACTTCTTTAAAAATGAAGCCAACAAAATAACAAATACAATTAATAAGAAAATGAAATAATAATGATGGTTTTAAAAATAATAAATAAAATACAAAAAAATTAAAAATAAATTGAAATAATAAAAAAACATATAACATTAAAATTTTCTGACATTATGTCTTTCTTCACTGTAAGATCTGTTGTCTTGTATGTACAGTGACATTTTCTTCCATTTATTCCCCCAGTGTCTTATTTTTTTTTCATTTTGTCTTCAAAGAAGCTTTAGGCTACAGAAAAGTCACCTACATAATATAGCAGATTCCCATATACCCAAAATCCTACATGTAGGATTTATATGTAGATGGTACATTTGTTACAATTGATGTACAAATGTTGAAACATTGCTCCTAACCATGGCCAGTGATTTAAATTATGTTTTATATTTTGGACCATACACTTTTATAAATTTTCATGAAATTTAACATGGCCTGTATCCATCATTGCAAGATCATGTAAAACAATTCCATCACCCTAAAAATGCCCCATGTTCCATCTGTTTTATTCTCCCCCCACCCTTGGGACCCACAGCAACCACCAAGCTTCACTCATTGAAGAACAAGATTCATAGTTACTTGCAACAACATTGAGAGCTTAACATACTGGCCTGTCCTCCCCTATTGGACATTGCCTATGCTCTTGAGAGTCCTGCCCCTCTATCTGAGAACATAGCAGGACTCCCCAGGATGGGAGTCCAACACCTTCCTGTTCATTATGTGGGTCTCCACCCACCGATACAACACGCCGTGACAAGATGAACACTCACACACTCCCTAGAAGCCTGCCCTGGTGCGACCTGCCCAAATGCCCCCCACATCCAACACACTAAACCAGTAACCCTCCCCTGCCATATTGCCCAAAGAACATTCCCAATGTTGTAGTTTCAACCACATACCGACAAATCCCCAGAGGTCACCTGCTTCCTTCCCTAACCCTCCCCCCAGTTCCATGGACAGTCCAACCCACCTTCCCCAACCTACCCCCTCATAAACCAGCACCGTCCAACCGCTGTACCACTGTCATGCCCAATCACTGCACAACTACCTACTTCCACCTTATCATAGATTTTGCCCATACGGGCATTGGTTCACAACCTTCTTCTTCCTTTCTGTCTCCTGTAAACCTATCTTCCAGACTCTAGCTCTGTGAGTCTGCTCAATTTGCTCAATTCCTATCAGTGATGTCATGTAATGTTTGTCCTTAAGTGACTGGCTTGCTTCACTCAACATAAGGTCTTTAAGATTCATCCATGTTATCCCATGAGTTAATATTGAATTCCTTCTTATAGTTGGGTAATATTCCATTGTACGTATATACCACAATTTGTTTATCCATTCATCTGTTGATGGACATTTGGGTTGTTTCCAACTTTTGGCAATAGTGAATAATGTCACTATGAACACTGGTGTGCATACATCTGTTCGTGTCCTTGCTTTCAGTTCTTCTGGATATATACCCAATAGTGGGATTCCTGGATCATATGGCAATTCTATAGTTAGCTTCCTGAGGAAGCACCAAACTGTCCACAATGGCTGCACCATTCTACATTCCCACCAGCAGGCATAAGTGTTCCCATTCCTTCAAATCCTCTCCAACACTTCGTCTTCTGTTTTTTCAATAGCTGTCAGTCTAATGGGTGTAAGATGATGTTTCATTGTAGTTTTGATTTGCATTTCCCTAATAGCTAGTGATGTTGAGCACATTTTCATGTGCTTTTTAGCCATTTGTATTTCATCTTTTGAGAATTGTCTATTCAAATCACTTGCTCATTTTAAAAATGGGTTGTTTGTCTTTTTATTTTTGAGGTTTAGGATTTCTTTAAATATGCTGGATATTAGGCCCTTATCAGATGTATGGTTACCAAATATTTTCTCCCATTGAGTAGGCTGCCTTTTCACTTTCTTGACAAACACCTTTCAGGTACAAAATTCTTTAGTTTTGAGGATGTCCCATTTATCTATTTTTTTCTTTTGTTGTTCCTGCTTTGGGTGTAAAGTTCATGAAACCATTTCCTAATACAAGTTCCTGTAGATGCTTCCCTACATTATCTACCAAGATCTTTATGGTCTTGGCTCTTATATTTAGATCTTTGATCCATCTTGAATTAATTTTTATATAAGGTGTGAGATGGTGTTCCTCTCTCATTCTTTTGGATATGAATATCCAGTTCTCCAAGCACCATTTGTTGAAGAGGCCTTTCTCTCCCAGTTGAATGGCCTTGGTGGTCTTGTCAAATATCAGTTGACTGTATATTCAAGGATCTATATCAGAACTCTCAACTCAGTT
>JAQZBX010086566.1:0-12980 GCA_029593785.1 Cabassous unicinctus | reverse complement strand
AGATATCTCAAGTCTGTGGCTACAGGAGACAAGATTTTCTTTCAAGGCACACGTAGAAACTTTCATATCATCCATGCGGCATTTAAGTTTCAAATTTGAAGACTTTAGCTCATCTCTTTCTTTTGTAACTGTATCCAGAGTATCTAGGAGGAGCCAGCCAACATCATTATATTTTTTCACTCCACAAAATTCTGTCAAGTTGTTGAAAACACTCTCACTCAGATCCTTGCTTCTTATAAGTGTGGAAGTAGGGGAATCCAATCATCCTATTTTTCGTATCTCTATTGCCAGCTCATGCCATGGACTGTTAGCAACCTCATTATTGGAAAGGAAGTCATTAGTACCCCTGAGTTCAATTAGAGTAGAGAGCCAATTACAAAACTCCCAGAACCACCTCAGACATCCCATGTTTAAGACTCTGTTCCTCAAGAACCACTCCCGGTACCAAGCTGTATTAGTCAGGGTTCTCTCAGGAAACAGAATCAACAGGAGATATCCGTCAATAATATGAGATTTTAAAAGAGTCTCTCATGCAACCGTGGGGATGTACAAGTCCAGGCTCCACAGGCAGGCTGCAAACCAGTGGCTCCGATGAAAGTCCAACGAAGGGTCGTTGATGAGTTTCTGGGAGAAGTTGCCTGTCCAACGAAGAGCTGGGAAATTCTCTCTGAATGTTGAAATCACTTCCCCTTTTAAGTCATTCAACTGATTGGATAAAAGCACCACCCATTGAAGATGTAATCTCCCTGATTGATGCAGATGTAATCAGCCATCCAGGCAGTAAACTCACTGGTGATTGAAGTCCATAAATGCTCTTGTATTACAATTAGCCTAGTGCTTGTTGGAACAAACACATGGACACAATTATCTGACCAAGTTGACACAGTAGCCTAACAATTACAGGTGGAAAGACCATAAGATGTCTAACCTATATTTGTGCAAGTAGGCTATAGTTAAGTTTATTATTAACTATACCTGTTCTCATTGCTTGCACACATACACCCCTCTGCTATATTCTCTATATAAACCTGCAACCACTGAAGGGCTGCACAGAGCTTCCCCCAGCCAGCTGTCACTAGGTTACATGAATCACCACAAGTAATAAGGACATGGCCAATACTGGGCTCCTGTGTGGTTTCTCTGGAATATCTAATTATTTGGTCAGCCTTCCTAGCCTTGGCCTCCTGCATTACAAGAAGTAAGCTACTGATCCAAAGCTGAAAGTTCATTTTAACACCTTGATAAAAATTCTGATCAAAATAAAATGTGAATAAAACTTAAAACATTGTCAAAATACCATCACATTAAACTCTTCCACAGTTTACACAAGTATTATAAGCTTTCAGTTTTGTAATATATTTTTTAATTGCAAGCTTACAAAAGCTGCTAGCATTTTTCTTAATTTCATAGAATTGTCCAGTTCAAAAGGTACTAAACTTTAACAGTACAAATTTTATGATTGTGGCTATCCAGGCCCAATTTGAATTAACATGGAAATGAAACAAAGAACATAAATGTTGCAAAGTTTTTCTGCTTTTCCAACAGCTAGCCTAAATCTATCAGCTCCCATTAACCCAGTCTTCAGGTGGCCAGGGTTTTTGGAGTTGCTGTCAGAATGTTGTCCTTATCTCAATTAAGTCTTTAGCAGATTATTTTTTTACAAGCATGGTTTCACTGATAGGCCCTATTTAACACTTCTGCTTATGCTGGATCTTTTATCCATGATTTAGCCTTCTTTTGCACAAGTGTTCTATCATGATTTAAAGTTTTTTTAAAATAATATCTATTTCTGAATCACTATCTCTTTCTTATTTATTTGCACAGAGAATGGTCCCTAAGGTGGAGGTGGAAGTCCACAAATTACTTTCTAGCTTTAACTTTTTTTCCTAAGTGGCAAATTTCTTTGTTTTCCTTGAGACAATCTGCTGTAGCTAACCATACAGCCCCTGGGAATGACCAAACCTAATGCTGTGGCAGCATGCTTCCTATTTTCACTAAATTTCATAATCCTTTGTTCTTGCAGCACATGCTGTACTCCTATCAGCATTTTCAGGGCTTCCCCATACTCATTCAAATTTCCACAACAGCCAAGCAAGTGGGCAACCCCCAATTCACTTGAATGTCCCTACTCATCTGGTCCCCACTTGTTCTGTGGGGCAGCCACCCCTCCCCACATGGACATTATAGGACAACTCAGGATTTCCCTTAGGATTCTCTCTTTCCATAGCTTATGCCCACCATTGCTTGTGGTCCTTTGGTCTCCTGGTTGGCTGTTCAATAATTGTTCCAACCCAACTCCTGAAGGGCATGAGAAGGTGAGATTGCAAGAACAAAGATGTACCAGGCAGAGAATCAGATATAAGCTTTATTGGGACTTATAGACAGGAGAGAATCTTTTGACAGAGGCTGGTCCAAAGGATGAATGAAGTTAGTGCTCCACAAAAAGTAGGAAAAAGAGGGGGAATACAAGGGGTCTCAGAACAAAGACATTCTATAGCGGCAATAACAGAGTTCCAGCCAGGGTCACACATGATGTTTGTCAATGTTATCTCAGGTAATGGGGTTTTACAGCTAAGAGGAGATTTGGTTTAAGACATTCTCTCCTCCTCCTGAAACCCCCGAAGAAGGTTGTTAACATAACTTCTCATCATTTCAAATACCTAGTAGCATGCAATACTAGAGTCATTTGGAGGCAAATTGTCAGGGGGCACTTGTTGTTATCAGGACTATGCATGATTTAATTGCAAGCTTACAAACCATCCAGGTGGCAGGGCATTTGCAGAGTGTGGGGACCCAAGACCCTGTTCTATTTCTTCAATTAATAGCCACCTGCATGACCTATCATAAAAAAGGTTAACAACCCTTCCCAAGGGGAGAGAATGTATAGATGGTTATCATAAACTATAATCTTCCCAAAGCAGTAAACATCCTTGGTAAACATCCTTCCTATAAACAGAGTAGTGAAAACATCACCACACCCCATGTGTATGATTCATGTGACCTTAGCAGGAACTCTGTTTTTATATCCTGTGGAATATCATTGTTCTGAAACCCCTTGTATATCACACGTCATTATCTCATCTCTGCAGAGCACTAGCTTCATTCATTCTTTGGCCAGCCCCCATCAAAGAATCTCTCCTGTTTGTAAGTTCCAATAAAGCTTATGTCTGATTTTCTGCCAAGTGCATTCTTTGATCTTGCAACCTCAACAACTCATGCCTTTTAGGAGTTGGGTTGGAACAATAGGTGATCCACAGCCAGGAGACTGAAGGACCACTGGCAGTAGTCTGCATGAGCCTAAGGAAAGGAGAATCCACAGGGGATATCTGAGTTGGCCTATAACATCCATGTGGGGAGGAGTGGCTGCCTTCCAGTATGAGTGGAGACCACCAAAAGAATACAGGGACACCCAAAAAGCTCCAGCAGTTATATTGGCTGTGCTACAGCAGATAGCAGAGCATCTGCATTTAAATAAGGAAAAGGGACATTGTCAGTGACAGCTAGAGTGTGGCCGTTTTCAGGAGAATTGCAGGTGTCTACCAAGGCAGAAGAAGTGACAAAGGCTTCTGTGCACCATTCAGAAGGAAAGTTAAAGTTAGAAAGGGATAAGTACTAGCACAGGCAGAGATGAAAGATTCCTTAACTGATCACCTGCACTGACTTGATGATTAGTTATATTGCAAAACTGTGTAAATTGGAAAAGTTTAATGGGATGTTAGTTGACAATGTTTTATGTTTTATTCACATTTTAATTTGGTCAGAATTATTATCAATGTGTTTAAAAGAACTTTCAGTTTTGAGACAATAGCTTACTCCTGAAATTCAAGTCTAAGTGTACTCCTGAAGAGGAATACAAAATACATAACTATTACATGTCTGTCTGTCTAAACTGCTAAGTTAGCACTAAACTGCATTTATAATGCTCAAGTATTCCTAACTGGTTACTGCTTACTAATAAAATGTTTCCAAGAATGAGCTTGCATATTACATGCAACACTGATTCCAGAGGAGATCTTAAAAGCAGTAAAAATCAGAGATGTGAAATAATGGAGAGCTTAGAGACAGCCATACCAAAGGAGTAAAAATTATGAGTCAAATTAATGAGTTTTATGCTTCTGTTGGTGGGTCTTAACTCTTTTTGTGTTTGTCAGTTTGTTCAGTGTATATTTTCATACCACCTGATGGTAATATTAAATTAACAAATGAAAATTCTTCAAAGAGCTCTATTTGGATTAATGAAAATTAAATGGGTGCTTATATAGGTTAATGAGTACTTCTGAAGCTTAAATTCCCAGGTCAAACAAGATAAAATTCACATTAAATCTGAACAAAGAAACTTTAAATGAAAGAAAATAAAACATTTTTCTTGAGTTCTCCCATGATCTTTCTATAGTTTATCGTGTTCCAGGGTCTTCTAAACTTGACTGAATTCCACTAAAACTAGTTTAGAAAACTAAGGGGCTAGTCTGGGTGTGGAAAGAGAGAGGAGATGTGGTTTTAGCCTAGGATTCTGTTTACTATGCTTGGAAATTAAAATAATAGGGACAGAGGGGATATGACAGAATAAATTTCATTTTGTATAGTATCTCCTGTACTTCACCCATTAAATATTAGCAGCTTTTGAGATGATAGTAATAATACAATGGCCAAATTTCAGTAAGTAAAAAAAAGTGCTTGAAAGCTATGGAAAGATTATTCTAAATTGTGACTAAAGCAAATTAATTATAATATATTCCAAAACTTGGCAGTCAGTATGTTTTTAAGGTTACTTATAATTTTAAAATTTTATTAAAGAAAAAAGAGGTTTTAGACTCCTGTGGAAGAAGGAAGATTAAAAAAAACATTTTTTTACATAAACTATAATGGTTTCAATGCTGAGATTGAGTGTAATCTCCTTAGGTTTAAAAGACACTAATAATATAAATTAGCATTATGTATGTTAAAGCTTTAAGATGATGAAAATTATAAACTTTTGGCTAATAAAATTATTATGAACCTTTTGAAAAATATTATTTTCACCTAAATTGAAATGAATAGTTTTGTTTTTTCTTCACAGGACAGAATGAGGTATATGACACTTAAATAGATATAGAAAGAAGTAAAAAGTTTTTGGAAGTGAATTCATAGTTAATTTTGACTAATATTTGTTGTTTGTCTAAGGGAAAATGTTTTGTCCTAAGATAATAAGGCTGTTTTTCATATAATCAGTGTGGAAATATGTTAAGACAATGCTTGAATGAATATAGAAAGTTGTAGGAGGTATTGTAGAAGGTAGCATTAAGTAAGGGAATATATTTTGTAAAGGTGAAATTTGTCCTGAGATGAAGTAACTATAGCCTATGTGGTTATGGATAGATATAGGAAGTTTGAAAAGCATTTTATGTACTGAAATATTTAAATGGCTAATTCCAGGAAGCCATTTATTAAATAGAAATCTGAATTGATATTCATAACAAAAAGTAACTTATGGTTAATTATAAGAAATTTGTAAAAGCATTGTATAATCTGAAGTACTTAAGCAGCTAATTCCAGGAAGCCATTATTAGTTAGAAACCTAAATTGATATTGATGGTACTTCTGGGAAAATGGCACCAAAGCAGGTAGGCAGAGTATGACACTCTCACAAAAATTCAGAGAGAAGGCAGGTACTTACCGAAAGGAGCTGCTTTGGAAATATGTAGAATGGGAAGGTGTGCTGAGTCATCTAGAAGGGTACTGGAAAGATAAAGAAGTCAAAGGAAAGCCATGAATTGCTTACTCTTGTGGCTGAAAATGGCACATATATCCCACCATCAAGGCAAGGAGCCTTGGTGGAGGCCCTGTATCACTACTGCCAATGGACTGGGAGAGTGTGTTCCCTGAGAGGAAGATGGAACTGAAAGAGGGTGGACAGTGGTTTCTTTGTGGTGAGTTTGGCCTCCTGAGGCCCCTTTGAATTTCAGAAGGGACCCAGACCTGACTGAGAGAGGGAAGAAGTTTCTGTTCAAGCAGGCTGTCATGCCCAGCTGCCCAAAGAAAGGAACTAGATTACAGAGGGAGTGGGACAGGCACTTAATCAGCAGGACTTTAGCAAACTGTTGTCTAAAACACAGGGAGAAAAGAGGCAGATAGCTTTCAGTTTAGCTCAGTGGAGGAATTCACACCTTGTATATACAAGGCCCCTGGTTTAATTCCCTGGTCTCCTTAGAAAAGTGGAGAAATGATCCATGAGGTTATCAAGCATTCAGCTAATACCTTATGACAGGGAATATATACACATTCTTTTTATTTTAGGTTTTCTTAGATCTTTTACTTTTAGTTTTTAAAAAAGTTTTCTTTTTTTTCCCTTATTTTACTTGCTGAAACCCAGTACATTACCTGCAGAAGGTAGGCTGTGGGTAATTGATTGATGAACAAAAACATCCTAAGAAGCTCTTTAGGGGCCTAAGAGGGAAGACTGTTTTTCCTTTTTATTTTTTGTAGTTGCTGCTGTTTTGTTTCTTGTTTGTTGTGTTTCCCCTTTCTTAGTTTCCTCTATATTTTTTACAAAATTTTTCTATGTTATTTTTTTTTCTTTCCTTTATTTTTTTATCTTCTGTTTTCTGTTGTTTTTCTTTCATTCCATCTCTTTTTCTTTGATCTTCAACTATTTTGGTTTTTATTTCTCTCTCTATTTTCTCTGTTTTCTTTATTTTTATTTACTTTATCATTTTTTCCTTTTATTTTCCTTTTCTTTTTTCTTTTCCTCTTTTCTCATCATTCAAGGCTTTTAATTCATTATATATTTTTTCACTATTTTGTTTCCCCTTTCATTTTATTTCACTTTTATATCCTTATTCCTATATACCTCATCATTTTTACAGATGTTAATAATAAACTTTCTTAGGCCATGTACAGTTCTTCTTCTACCATTTTTTTAATTTTAGTATTATTCTTTTTATCTTCTTATCTCTATCATTTTATCTGGTACTAATTCATTTTTTTTTCAAGGGAACTTAGACATCAGCAAGGAAATAGAATAAGAGGAACAAAGTGCCAAAGTGGAAACTTAACACACACAAAAAAAAATCACAAAAAAATAAACCCTAGAGTAGAAAGAGAAGCTAACCACTGAATAAAACCATCAAGACACACAGATACTTAGACACCAATAAAAAATTACAGGCCATACTAAGAAACAGGAAGACATGGCCCCATCTAACAAACAAAATAAAAAAACAGGAGGAGATGCAGAACATGGAACAACTAATCAAAGATGTACAAAAAAATATCATGAATCAACTTAATGCAGTGAAGGAAGATGTATAAGGTTAAAAAGAAGACACTGGGAGAATATACCAAATAAATTATAAACACATACAAAGATAATGGATAGGATGGTGATGAATGACACAATGCAAGAAATCAAAAATACACTGGAAAAACATAACTGCAGGTTTGAACAGGCAGAGGAAAGAATTAGTTTTGTGGAAGACAGTACATCCGAAATCAGATAGTTAGAACAGACAGAAAAAAAGATAGAAACAAACCAGCAGGAACTTACAGACTTGAATGACAACATGAAATGCACAATAATATGCATTATAGGAATCCCAGGAGAAGAGAAGAGAAAGGGGAAAGAAATAGTGTTGGAGGAAATAGTGGCTGAAAATTTCCCAACTCCACTAAGGGTCAGGGATGCGCATGTCTAAGAAGTGCAGTGCACCCCAAGCAGTATAAATTCAAACAGGTCTTCCCAAGACATATACTTGTCAAATTGTCCTGTGTTCAAGACAAAGAGAGAATAAAGAAATCAGCAAGAGGAAAGAGACCCATCACATACAAGGTGTGATGGTTAGTCTAATGTGTCAAGTTGGCCAGGTAATTGTGTCCAGGTGTTTGATCCAGCAAGCACTGGGCTAATTGTAATACAAGAGCATTATGGACTTCGATCAACAGTGAGTTTACTGTGTGGATGGCTGATTACATCTGCATCAATCAGGGAGATTGCATCAGTAATGGATGACACTTTTATCCAATCAGATGAATGCCTTAAAAGGGGAAGAAATTTCAACATTCAGAAAGAATTTCCCAGCTTGTCTTTGGACAGCCAACTTCTCCTAGAAACTCATCAAGGACCGTTCATTGGAATTTCATTGGAGTCCCTGATTTGCAGACTGCCTGCAGAACCTGGACTTGTGCATCCCCATGATCATGTGAGAGAATCTAATAAAATCTCATATTATTGACGGATATCTCCTGTTGATTCTGCTTCCCAAGAGAACCCTGACTAATACAGCTTGGTACTGGGAGTGGTTCTTGAAGAACAGAATCTTAAACATGGGATGACTGAGGTGGTTCTGGGAGATTTGTAGTTGGCTCTCTACTGTAATTGGGCTTAAGGGAACTAATGACTCTCTTTCCAATAATGAAGAGGTTGCTAACAGTCCAAGGCATAAGCTGGCAATAGAAATAAGCAAAATAGCATCACTGGAATCCCCTACTTCCATGCTTATAAGAAACAAGGATCTGGGTGGGAGTGTTTTCAACATCTTAACAGAATTTTGTGGAGTCAAAAAGTACAATGATGTTGGCTGGCTCCTCCTAGATACTCTGGATAAAGTTACAAAATAAAGAGATGAGCTAAAGTCCTCAAATTTGAAACTTAAATGCTGCATGAATGATATGAAAGTTTCTATGTGTGCTTTGAAAGAAAATCTGGTCTCCTGTAGCCATAGACTTGCTATATCTGAGAATCAAACCCAGACTCTCATTGCACAAGTAGAAGAATTACAGCAGAAACTAAAATCTCAACCTCGCAGGGTTTCTGCAATTAAAGTGAAGGCATTGATTAGAAAGGAGTTGAACCCAGACGATTGGGATGCAGACATATGAGATGATGATAATATTGATGGGGTCATTGGAACCCTAAATTCTGCTGAGACTTTACCAGATAAACTTGTGATGGCCCACCCTGTGGAGACCACACCTTGTCAGCCTTGTATCATCCAGCCTCCAGCCTGCCCCAGGAAGTCTGGTCCTCCTTCCAGTCCTGAGGTGTGTACCAGCCAAACTGAAGCTTGCACTGCCCATCCTCTGGCTTACCTCAAGGATTCTGGACCCCCCTCCCAGCCATGAGGCAGCTACCAGTGAAACTCCAGCATCCACTGTCCAACTTCCACTCTGCACTGAGGAATCTGCCTTCCAACTCCTGCCTGAAGAGATTAATCCTGTCTCACCAGAAGAAAATGCAAAGGAATGCCCTGAGGTCAGTAGCCTGTAAGACATCTCTAATCCTTCTCCTTACCCACACCCACCACCCCTCTTGTCTTTGAGAGCTATTATAAGACTAAAATCACAACAAGCCCCAAAAGGTGAAATAAAAAGTGTGACCCATGAGGAAGTACACTATACTCTGAAAGAACTGCATGAGTTTTCCAATTTATATAGACAGCAACCAGTTGAATATGTGAGGGAATGGATACTAAGGTATGGGATAATGGCGGAAAGAATATAAAGTTGGATCAGGCTGAATTTATTGATATGGGACCACTAAGCCGAAATTCTGGATTCAACACTGTAGCTCGAGAGTTTAGAAAGGGCTCTAACATTTTTTTGGATGGGTGACTGAAACATGGACCAAACAATGGCCTAGCATGTCTGAGGATGAGAAGCCCTATTTGCCCTGGTATGCAGTAGATGAGGGGACTCAAAGGCTTAGAGAGATTGGAATGCTAGAATGGATTTTCCATTTAAGACCTGCTCACCCACCACAGGAATGTCCAGAGGACACACATTAACCAGGACTGTGAGGAATGTATTTGTAAGACTAAGTCCATATCCTCTGAAGAGCTCTGTGGTTGCTCTTCTCTGCAGTCCAGATATTACTGTAGGGACGGCTGTAATGGAATTGGAATGATTAAAAATTATGGGAATGTTCGGATCTCCCTCCAGTAAAAGTCAAGTATCGGCAGTTAATCACCAAAGGCAAGGTGGGCATGGCTACTGCAATGAAAGGCAGATTTAAAGCAGCACACAGAATTGTCTGAGTCACATGGAGTTATGGCATTGGATAATAGATCATGTGAATAGAAGTGAAATACATGGGCAGTCTACTAAATTTCTTCTGGATCTGTATAAGCAGAAGAATTCTAGTTCGAGTGAACAAAACCCTAGCTCAAATTACAAATGCAGAGAATCATGGCACCTTAATCAATTCCCAGATTTGAGACAGTTTACAGACCCAGAGCCCCTTGAATGAGAAGAAGTCCGGGTCCCCTTGGGGAAGGATCCTGTTAAACTGCCAAAAATTTTTTTTACTGTTAATCTTCTTCCCACCTTTCCCCAGGGAGACCTACAGCTGTTTGCCAGAGTAAATGTGCATCGGGGAAAGGGAAATCATCAGACATTTTGGGGATTATTAGACACTGACTTAGAAGTCACATTAATACCAAGAGACCCAAAACGTCACTGTGATCCACAAGTCAGAGTAAGGGCTTGTGGAGTTTAGGTGATTGATGGAGTTTTAGCTCAGTTCTGTCTCACAGTGGGTCCAGTGGGTCCCCAGACACATTCTGTGATTATTTTCCCAGTTCCAGAATGCATACTTACAATAGACCTACTCAGTAACTGGCAGAATCCCCACTTTGGATCTCTGACTTGTGGAGTGAGAGCTATTATGGTTGGAAAGGCCAAGTGGAAGCCTCTAGAACTGTCCCTGCATAGCAAAATAGTAAATCAAAGCAATACTGGATTCCTGGAGGGATTGCAGAGATTAGTGCAATCACCAAGGATTTGAAGGATACAAGTTTGGTGATTCCCATCACATCCCCATTCAGCTCTCCTATTTACCCTGTGCAGAAAACAGATGGATCTTGGAGGATGACAGTAGATTATCATAAACTTAGCCAGGTGGTGACTCCAATTGCAGCTGCTGTCCCAGATGTGGTATCATTGCTTGAGCAAATCAGCACTTCCCCTGGTACCTGATATGCAGCTGTTGATCTGGCAAATGATTTTTTCTCAATTGCCATTAGTAAGGACCACCAGAAACAGTTTGCTGTCAGCTGGCAAGGCCAGCAGTATACTTTCACTGTCCTGCTTCAGGGGTATATCAACTTTCCAGCCCTATGTCATAATATTGTCTGCAGGGAACTTGATTATCTCTCCGTCCCATAAGAAATCACACTGGTCCATTGTATTGATGATATCATGTTGATAGGAACTACTGAGCAAGAAGTGGGAAAGACTCTAGGTTTATTAGCAAGGCATTTGCATGAAAGATGATGGGGATAAATCCAACAAAAATACAGGGTCCTTCCACCTCAGTGAAACATCTAGGTGTCCAGTCATGTAAGGCCTGTCGATATATCCCTTCTAAAGTAAAGGATAGGCGGTTACAACCGGCCCCTTTCATGACCAAAAAAGAGGCACAATACTTAGCTGGCCTCTTTAAATTTTGGAGACAACACTTTCCTCATTTCGGTGGGCGCATTTGGGCATTCTACCCCAGCCCATCTATCGAGTGACCAGAAAAGCTGCTAGTTTTGATTGGGGACCGGAAAAAGAGGAGGCCCTGTGACAGGTCCAGGCTGCTGTGCAAGTTGCACTAGCACTTGGACCATGTGATCCAGCATATCCAATGGTGCTGGAAGTTTCAGTGGTAAATAGAGATGCTGTCTGGAGCCTTTGGCAGGCCCCTATAGGGGAATCACAACGCAGACCCTTAGGACTTGGAGCAAAGCCTTGCCATCCACTGCAGATAACTACTCCCCTTCTGAGAAGCCACTTTTAGCTTGCTACTGGGCCTTAGTAGAGACTGAATGCTTAACCATGGGCCATCAATTTACTGTGAGTCCTGAGTTGCCTATCATGAGCCAGGAATTGTCTGACCCACCAAACCATAATGTTAGGCATGCACAGCAGCACTCCATAATAAAGCGGAAGTGGAATATAAGAGATAGGGCTCAAACTGGTCCTGAAGGCACAAGTAAGTTACATAAGGAAGTAGCCCAAATGCCAATGGTCACCACCCCTGCTATGTTACCTTCTCTTTCCCAGCCCACAGTTTTGGCCTTTTGGGGAGTCCCTTACAATCAATTGACTGAGGATGGGAAAACTCCAGCCTGGTTTACAGATGGTTCTTCACGATATGCAGGTACAACCCGAAAGTGGACAGCTGTGGCACTGCAGTCCTTTTCTGGGACATCCTTGATGGATAGCAGTGAAGGCAAATCCTCCCAGTGGACAGAACTTTGAGTAGTGTACCTAGTTGTTCATTTTGCTTGGAAGAAAAAGTTGACAGAGGTGCATTTGTACACTGATTCATGGACTGTTGAATATTGTTTGACTGGATGGTCAGGGACTTGAAAGGAACATAATTGGAAACTTGGTGACAAGGAGGTCTGGGGAAGAAGTATGTGGATAGACTTTTCTTTTCTTTTTTTTTTATTGTGGGTAAAAATCAAATTTTTCACAATACATACCAATATTTGTAAAATGATATATAAATACATATGCATATATGTGCATTTGCTTACATAAATGTTATTTTACATATATATATATATATTTTTTTATTTAAGGTGCTTTGATTACCTAAATATTACTCAGAAATTACAGGGATTCCCATGTTCCCCACCTCCCACACCTCCATCAATATCCCACACCACCATCCTTCATCAGTGTGGCACAATACCCGCAATGGATATACACATCCTGGGGCTTTGCCACCGAGCATAGACCACAGTTCACATCATAGACCACACTCTCTCCCACACAGTTCTGCATGGTATATGCTAATGCAAAATAGCCTACATCCGTAGCCACAACACCATTCAGGACAACCCCCAAGTCCCAAATAAGCCCCTGTATTTCAACTGCCTCTCTTCTCCCTGCCACAAAAATTTCCAGTGGCCACCGGCTCCACATCACTGTTACAATTTCTTCCATTGCTTGAATCACAATATGTCTACAACAGAACACCACCAAGTCCACTCTAGTCCACAGCTCCTCCCCCAATC
>JAQZBX010086565.1:0-12978 GCA_029593785.1 Cabassous unicinctus | reverse complement strand
GCTGTTGAAATCCTCAAAATGGAGGATACAATCTTGTAGTACGAGAAAAGGATTCCAGTGAATGGAATAACAGCGAGAAGCCCGGATGCAACATACCGCGCTAGGTCATTGAGGAAGGTGTCAGAACAAGCAAGTTGGAGTACCTGATTTAGTTCACAGAAAAAGTGAGGGATTTCCAATTCTGTGCAAAAAGATAATGGCAAAACCATTAAGCAGTGTAAAAGGGAGTCCAGAACACTCAATAACCAGGATGCCAGCAGCAGGAGGCCACAGACCCGGGGGTTCATGATGACCATGCAGTGCAGTGGGTGGCATACGGCCACAAAGCGGTCATAGGCCATCACAGTCAAGAGGAAGTTGTCTAATACTCCAAAAAGTATGTAAAAATACATCTGACTGAGGCAGTTTGCATAAGTTATGATTTTGCTTTCTGTCTGGATGTTCAACAGCATCTTTGGTACAGTGGTGGAGGTTAAACAGATAACTGAAAAAGACAAATTAGAGAGGAAGAAATACATAGGTGTGTGGAGTTGGGAGTCTGAGATGATGGCCAAGATGATGAGCAGGTTCCCAGTGAGTGTGACCAGGTACATGGAGAGGAAGAGTCCAAAGAGGAGGGGCTGTGCTTCTGTATCTTCTGCCAGACCCAGGACAGCAAATAGTAAAATATATGTTTGGTTATCTCTTTCCATGTAGATGATGAATTCCTGGTAAAGATATCAGAGCAATGCAATTTTAGCCAGAAGCAGTGATCAGATAAATGTAGTAAATGGTATGGTTTGTATTGTAAACACATTAACTTAATATTTTTCTTGATTTTATATAGATCTAGTGCCCTTATCTGAAAATGTCAAGGAAAATATATATTCCTGCTTCTTCTTGATACTTTTGTTGACTAGAAATCCTTGTCCATAACAGAAAACACTTTGTCAAGGCAATATTTTCCATTACAAATTCTCTCAGACTTTATTTTAATCAACAAACATTATGAATAGTCTTTGTGTATCTTGTGACAAAATAGTGAAGAAGAGCAAAAGTGTAGGAACCACATTATGTGGTTGCAACACTTACTATAAAAACACAATAATTCAGAGAATCCTAATGATTAAATAAATCCTAATCACATATGTGGGGTCTACTGATGTTTCACAGAGGACAAGGGCAATTCTATGTAGAAAGTATGGTCTTCTTAACAAGTGGAGCTGGAACAATAGGATGCAATCATGCCAAACAAAAAAGGAACTTAGGCACAGATTTTATTCATTTCACAAAAATTAAATCAAAATGAATCATATCACTTAAAAGTAAAATGCATTGTAACAGTGGCAGACTAATATATAAAGAAAATCTAGGGGCCTGTGTTATGGTAATGAGTTTTTAGATATAGCAATCAACGCATGATCCATGAGAAATTAAAATTTATAAGTTAGCTTTTATTCAAATGTAAAATTTATGCTCTGTGAAAGACATTTATAAGGGATTTAAAAATTTTTAGATATTTGGAAAAAATATTTACAAAACACATCTGATAAATGATTTGTATACAAATGTACATATTATTCTTAAAACCACAAAATTAGAAAGAAAATGTTGAATTTAAAAATAAGCAAAAGGTCTGAACAGAATCCTTATCTAAGAAGATATACACTTCCCAAATAAGCACACAAAAAGGAGCTCAAACTCCCTGGCACCTAGGTATTATTACCAAGTGCCAACTAGAAATGCATGTGGAGAAAGACTTGACCAAAGGAGAGAAATATTTAATACAACTGACTTTTTATGACTAAGAGATTTTAAAGTCACTTGGGCGGTCATTCCAGAGGTTAAGCATATGCACAGCTCAGAAGGATCTCATTGACTGCCACAGTGAGAAGTGCATCCAATAGCAAGGATCCTGATGGCTCTAGAGAAATCTAGACACTATAAGAGGACAGAGAATCACAGGAATTCAGCATCCTCTCAGTGGGGCTTTCTTTGGAATTCGTGTTCCCCAGTGTAAAAGAGTTAGACCAATTTATAGATTCCCAACACATAGCTCTTCTGTCCCTTTTATTTTAACCTATAATTAGCACTATACCTGTTAAATATATATATATACCCGAGCCAAATCTTTGGTCTCTTCAAGTGCTGATTGAGCCCTGAATCTAAGCAGAGTTTCGACATCTACTCTCCAGTTCATTGGATTCACCCAGGGCAAAGAACAAGGAGATGGTGATGGACAACGCCCAACACAAGGAACACTATGCAAATGCAAGCAAGATAATTCCATCCATTTGCACCTTGGTTCTAAGCCCCCTCTAAATTAGAAAAAGAGAGGGCACCACAATCCCAAAATTCTCAAGATTCGGGAACGAACAATGGACAAAAACAAACTAATTATTATTCTTGCAATGGAAGAACTTTTATCACTGATATGGAGACAGTGGCCACCAGAGATTCTGAGTGGAGGGAAAGGGAAGAGCAGGTGTAACACGGGGGCATTTTCAGGACATTAGAATTGTCCTGCATGACATTGCAATGATGGATACAGGCCATAATATATTTTGCCATAACCTAAAATTGTGCGGGACAGACTGTTAACTCTAATGTAAACTATAGCTCATGGTCAGAAGAAATCCTTCAATATGTGTTCATCAATTGTAAGAAATGTACCATACTAATGAAAGGTGTTGTTAATATGGAAAAGAGTGGGAGGAGGAATAGGGGGCATATGGGAAACCCCTATATTGTTATGTATTATTTATGTAATCTAAACCTACATTAAAATTTAAATACTAAAATAAATAAAATTGATGTTGAGTATGTGCAATAATATGTCTCTCTTTCATTGCTAGAGAGAACACAAAATGATTCAGCCAGAAGGCTGTTTAACAGTATCTAGTAAAACTAAACTTAGTCTTACCATACAATGAAGCAATTATGCTTTTAGGTATGTATGTGGCTGATTTGAAAACTTGAGTCTGCACAAATCCCACACGTGAATGTTTACAGCAGCTGTTTTTCTCATCTCCAAATCTGAAAGCAACAAGATGTTGTTCAATGGGTTACTAGGTGAACTCACTGTGCTGTGTCTATACAATGGAATATTGTTGAGATGAAAAGAAATGTTCCACCAGCCAAAAAATATATAGACTAGCCTTAAGTAATTATTGCTAATTACACGAAACCAGTTTTAAAATGCTGCATATATTGATATCAATTATACGACCTTCTGGGCAAGGCTAAACAATGAGAAAATAAGATGCTCAGATGTTGCTAGAGGACTGAGGAGAGAGAAGGAAACTTAACTAGGTAGAGCACTGGGGAAATTTAGAGCAATGTGTCTATTCTGTATATTGTGTAATTGTAGACACATAACATCATGCATTTGTTAAAACCCACTGAACTTGATAACGCAACGAATGAACCTTATGTATGCAAGTAAAAAATCATTTACAAGGTCAAGAAAATTCCACATAGAATAAAAATGTTGTAAATCTATCCGTATGTATAAAAATGTATAATTGGCACTGACCCGAGGGGCTGAGGGCAAAGGTGCTGAAAATGTAATATAGGATATGAATGGATCCTATAAAATGAAGTCAAAAGAAACTTTGCCTAAGTATAGTCCTCTAGTAAAGTAGCATTGCACCATGTATGGATTATCAATTCTAATAATTCTATACATGTTCACTGGAATCAAGAAATTCATAGACAGATGGGAGATGAGGGAATATATGTCTCACTGTGAAGTGAGTGCTTACAGATAGGCAAGGGAAGGAATTTAGAATGTTCTATGTGATAATGGTTTAGAGTTAGACACAAGAGTGTGAACTCGTGTAGATGAATATAAATGCAGAGGATTGTGTGCTGACATATTTCTGGACATTCATATGTACAAGCTTAGTATACACACATGTATATCCTTATACCTTCTGCAGAGAGGGCTTAGAGTCTTCAGTAGCAAGGATCACAAATAGTGCTCAGACCTTAGAATTTAACACCATTCTCCATAAATGTATTCTTGGAGGAATTGCTGACCTTAGGACAGAAATATGCAAGAAGCACTTGACAGACCTTTTAGGACCAAAGAGTAAATAGGTACTAAAATAAACTCCTCCATGATAGGGTCATAGTAAAGAGACACAGAATACAGATGAAAGAGCTCCCATGGCCAAAAGTAGAACAAATTGAAAAAGTAATGTAGTATTACATGACAACCCAAAGTATGAAAGAAACGTCATGAATTCATCCTGACACACAAAAAAATTGGATTAAGTAAATAAAAAGAGACAAATGTCTCATGCACATGAATTTAATATTTTATGTGGCTATTGCTCTCTCAAACCCATGGAGCATAAATCTCACTCCTAAAGATCCCCTCATGATTCTTTCCAAAGATGATATGAGGAAAGGCAGAGAAATGAGGAACTTTATTCTGAGATCTCTCAAAACATTGTTGATCAAGATAAACGACAACAATGATAAGTCACCTTGAAGGATGCACCCTGGATATGATGTGATGAAATGACATTTTATCTCTGGTGTCTTCCTCCAAAAACCCATTGTCCAGTCTAATCAAGAGAAGAACATGAGAAAATTCTAACTGAGGGATACTTTACAATATTCCTGATCCCCACTCCTCAAAACTATGCAGGATATCAAAGACAAGGAGAGTCTGAGAAGCTGTCACTGTCTCAAAGGGTCTAAGAATTGTGACAAATAAATGTAAGGTGCTATTTGGAATGGCAGATGTTAAGAGCAGGGGAAAGGGATGACTGCTTAATAAAAACTGTCTCAAATTTTGCAGTTTTTCACTAAATCTAACCCCGTTCTAATGTATTTAGTTTATTTATTAAGAATTATAATTATTAGTGACATGCAAAATCCTCGGAACATCAAAATCCGAGATTCAATCCAGACACAATTACATGCCTTGTGCAAGAATACCAGGTTGCTGTAAGTCTCACATTCTTCATCCCCTGAATCAGAAAATTAAACAGATTTTATAGAGTAATTGAAAGAATCAAATAATGACTATAAAATGTCTGACATTGTGCTTAGTATTATTAGCCAAAATTTTATAAATTAGGATTCAACGATATACAGATTCACTCCCCACACCTTCCCCACATACATTGTGCTATTTCCATCCTTCATCATCAACAGCAATACTCACATTGATCCGGAGTGAGCTTCCTTCAAGGCAAGGCTTTTCATGAGCATCCCCTTCTATAAGCCAGCACTAACTCTCCAATAATAACAAACGTAAATACCCCTCTTGAGAGCAAAACATAGGGATCTTTGTTATATGGTCACTGCCAACCTGGCCAGGCTCATGTTCCCCTTTGAAATGTCTGCCCCTCATTTTCCATCAGATACTAAGAACTATTTTTAAAACCTCACCACATTTCTGCCCCTATCGACTCAACTTGTTGTGCTTTTATCCATTTCTCCTCCTGAAATTACTTCAAGGTTCAGTAAAATTTAAAGCTCCCTCTGAAGCCTTCACTAGCCTCCCCAGAATGAGTCCATTCTTTTCAATCCACATCAACAAGATTTCAGAGCTCTCTCAGGATATTGGATATACTCATTTCTATGTCTATAACCTCATTTGAATGCAATCTCCTTAATAGGAGGAGCAAAGTCTCACTCATTTCTTTATTCCCAAAATATTATTTAGAGCTCATCATGAAGTAATTGACAGCTAAACATTTGTTGAATGACTGAAAGAAAAAATGAATGAATGTGGTTTAACAGATACTTTCAACAATTGTAGAGAAAGAACAAGTGAAACAAGGAAAAATACTGTTAAGAGAGGGAAGACCCAAGAATGAGAGGCCAGAGGAGAAAGACTAGAAAAATAATATATTTTAGTGTATCTGCTATCTATTTTGACTCAGGTGTTTTAAGAAGGCCGGATTTTGTATGTTAAGCTTTCTCTATAGTGAGAACTTGTTGATGCCCTTAAAACTATTGCCAATAAATGGAATCCATAGACCCAAAATATATTTACCCAGCACATGTGAAGATTCTGTAACTCACTCTGAAATTATCAAGGCAGGTTCCAAGTTGACCAATGCAGATACTTCCTTGAATGATGGATGAAGTTGGAAGTTCTGTTCCTAGGAAGGAAAGGGAGATGGAACCACTCATGCGGTCTCTAGAAAACAAAATTGCCTTTTCTCTACACCAGAGATTAATAAAGTAGACTTGATATAGTGAAGGAGGAGCATTCAGAGCTTCTGAACCATTAGGGATTCCACTCTGATGAGCTTCATTAATGAAATATTCTCTTGTCTCAATACTCCCTTAGACACTTACATCTCTGGAGGTAAGAAAGGAATGCACAATGAAAACTTGTGCAAGTTTTCACAAGTTCTCCCCATAGGTAGCAATATCTGCTCAACTCACATAACCATTTGT
This sequence comes from Cabassous unicinctus, assembly GCA_029593785.1. Lineage (NCBI taxonomy): Eukaryota > Metazoa > Chordata > Mammalia > Cingulata > Chlamyphoridae > Cabassous > Cabassous unicinctus. The sequence continues at coordinate 6,573 of JAQZBX010086565.1, read as the reverse complement.
TTTCTCTTTCATTCAGCAAATATTTATTCAGCAATACTGTATGGTAAACACTAAACTGTTTTCTGAGTAAGGAAATGAGAATAAGGTACTGTGTTCCCTCTCAAAGAGTTCACAGTCTAAACAAGGAAAGAGAAAAGGATGTAAATAAATATAATACCCTAAGGGGATACTGCAATCCTGGTGAATTTTAATTCCTTATGAATGATTGTGGGTTTTTCCATTGCTTCCCTTAGGCTCTTGGGACTTTGAAAGGTATTACACTGAATGCATAGATTACTTTGTGTGGCATTGGCATATTTTTAAAACAATTTATTCACAAACCATACACATCTTTCATATTGTACAATCCATGGATGTCATTTTAATCTCAGAGTTTTGCATTCATAAACACAATGAAATTTAGAATATTTTATTACTCAAAAAATAAAAAAATATCCTTATTAATGATATTTAATATTGCTATAATATCTTTGTTACAATTGATGCAACCATTGCAATATTATTGTTACATAGAGTCAGTTAATTGTTTTAATTTTTAATTTTTAAAGAAACAGTATAAATCCCAATAGCCCAAATCCAAGACATATACTTATCAAACTGTTATATGCTCAGGAAAAGAAGAGAAAGTACTGAAGGCAGTGAGAAAAAAAATAGAATCATCACAAAAAATGGAAACTCAATAAGATTAAGTGTTGATTTCTAATCTGAAACCATCAACGCAAAAAGGCAGTGGTATGAGATATTTAATGTACTATAAGAAAATAATTTCCAGCCAAATTTCTCTATCCAGCAAAGCTGGCTTTCAAAAATGTTGGAGAGTTCAAAATATTCACACATAAACAGAAATTAAAGAGTTTGCTAATAAGAAACCTGCAATTCAAGAAATAATAATGGGAATTCTGCAGACTGAAATGAAAAAAACACTAGTGAGAAAGGTGGAGGAGAGTGTAAGGAAAACTAAAAAGAAAAAAGAGGAATAAAAACAACACAAGACATACATAAACCTAAAGAAAATGTGGCTTAATGAAGTAATTCCTTAAGATTAATAATACTGAATGTTAATGGATTAAACTCACCAGTCAAGAGACACAGATGGGCAGAATGGTTAAGGAAACATGACCCATTTATAAACTGTCTAGAAGAAAACTTATATCCAAGGATTCAAGGAGGCTGAAAGTGAATGGCTGGAAAACAATATTACAAACAAACAGTAACCAAAAAGAGTGGGAGTAACTATACTAACATAGGACAAAAAGACTTCAAATGGAAAACTATTGCAAGAGACAAAGATGGACACTATATTTTAGTAAAATACATCATTTACTACATATATAATATATCGGGAAATTGTTCAAGAAGAAAGAACAATCATAAACTTTTATGCACCTAACTGGTGCACCTCAATATACATGAGGCAAACATTGGGTAAAAAGGTGGAGAAATAGGTGCCTCTAGAATCATAGTGGAGGACTTAATTACACCATTATCAGCATTAGACAGAACTTCACAACAGAGAATCAAAAAAGGAAAAGAACTTTGAATAATATATTATAGGATCTGGACTAATAGACATATACAGAACACTACACCCAAATACAAGAGGATATACAGTCTCCTCGAGTGCACATGGATCATTCTCAATTATACCACATGCGAAGCCACAGAAAAATTCTCAATGAACTAACAAAGATTGAAATTATACAAAGTAATTTCTCTGACTACAATGGAATGAAGCTGGAAATCAGTAAGGGCCAGAGAACCAGATTAGGCACAAAGATAGGGAAGTTAAAAAACTCACTCTTAGACTATCAGTGGGCCAAGCAGGAACTTTCAAACGAAATCAGTAACTACCTTGAAACAAATGAAAATGACAACACAACATATCAAAACCTATGGGATACAGCAAACTGCGTTGAGAGGGAAATTTATAGCCATAAATGGATATATCAAAAAAGAAGAAAGAGCTAAAACTGAAGAACTAACAGAACACTTGAAGGAATTAGAAAAATAACTAAAAACCAAACCCCTAGGAAGCAGAAAGAAGGAAATAAAAAAGATTAGAGCAGAACTAAATGAAATAGAAAATAAGAAAGCACTAGAAAAAATAAAACTAAAACCTGGTTCCTCAAGAAGATCAGTAAAATTGACAAACCCTTAGCTAGACTAACAAAGAAAAAGAGAAAGAAGTTGCAAATACATAAAATAAGAATCAAGGAAGGGGCTATCACCACTGATGACACCGCAATAAAGAGTATCATAAGATGATACTTTGAAAAAGTATATGCCAATAAGAAGGATAATTTAGAGGAAATGGACAAATTCCCAGAAACACACAAGCATCTTACACTGATGAAATAAGAAATTGTTGAACTCAACAGAACAATCACAAGTAAAGAGATAGTATCAGTCATCAAATTCCTCCCAGTTAAGAAGAGCCCAGGAAAAGACGGTTTCACAAGTGAATTCTACCAAACATTCCGAAAAGAGCTAACACCAATCCTACTTAAGCTCTGCCAAAAAATAGAAGTAGAAGTAATGTTACAAAGCTCATTCTATGATGCCAACATTACCCTAATACCAAAGCCAAATAAAGATGCCACAAGAAGGGAAAATTACACACTAATCTCTCTAGTGAAACTGGATGCTAAAATCCTCAACAAAATACTTACCAATCATATTCAACAACACATCAAATGAATTATACACCACGATGAATTATGTTTCATCCCAGATATGCAAGGATGGTTCAACATTAAAAAAAAAATCAATCATTTAATACACCACCTAAAGATATCGAAAGAAAAAACCACATGATCATCTCTATAGACCCAGAAAAAGCATTTGACAAAATGCAGCACACTTCCCTGATGAAAACACTGCAAAAGATAGCAATACAAGGAAACTTTCTGAACATGATAAAAGGTATATATGAAAAACCCACAGCAAACATAGTATACAGTGGTGAAACCCTAGAAGCATTTCCTCCAAGATGAAGAACAAGACAAGGATGCCCACTATCATTGCTCCTATTCAACGTTGTGTTAGAAGTACTAGCTCAAGCAGAGACAAGAAAAAGATATAAAAGGCATCAAAATTGGAAAGGAAGAAGAAAAAATTTCATTACTTGCAGATCACATGATCCTATACATAGCCCTGAGAAATCTACAACAAAGATTCTAGAACTTATAAGTGAATTCAGCAAAGTCGCAGGTTATAAGATCAACATGCAAAAATCAGTACCATATCTGTACACCAATAATGAGCAGCATGAGGAGGAAATCAAGAAAAATACCATTTAAAATAGTAATTAAAATAATCAAATACCTAGGAATGTGTTTAACTAAATATATAAATGACTTATACAAATAAAACTACACAATACTGTTAAAGGAAATCAAGGAAGACTTAAATAAAAGGAAGAATTTTCCCTATTCATGGATAAGAAGACTAAACACCATTAAGGTGTCTATCCTACCCAAGCTAATCTACAGATGTAATGCAATCCCAGTAAAAATAAACAGGATTTTTCACTGACCTGGAAAAATAACTATGAAATTTATTTGAAAGGGCATGAGACCCTCAATAGCCAAGACATAAAGAAAAAGAAAAATGAAATCAAAAGAATCACACTATGTGACTTTAAAACAGACTATAAAGCTACTGAGGTCATAGTAGTATGGTATTAGCACAGGGTTAAACATACTGACCAATGGAACAGTATTGAGAGTTCTGATATAGATCCTCTCATATACAGTCATCTGACATTTGACAAGGCCACCAAGCCCACCCAACTGGGAAAGAATGGCCACTTCAACAATTGGTGCTTGGAGAACTGGACATCCATCCAAAAGAATGCGAGAGGAACACTATCTCACATCTTATAAAAAAAAACAACTTAAAATGGATAAAAGAACTAAATATAAGAGCCAAGACCATAAGAACTTGGAAGATAATAGAGGGAAGAATCTACAAGACCTTTTGATAAGAAAAGTCTTCATGAACTTCTCACTCAAAGCATGAGCATTGAAAAAAAAATAGATGAATGAGACCTCTTCAAAATTAAAAACTTTTGCACTTCAAAGGAATTTGTCAAGAAAGTGAAAAGACAGCTTATAAATAGGAGAAATTATTTTGTAATCATATATCTGATAGGAGTCTAATATCCAGCATATATAAAGAAATTCTATATCACAAGAAAACAAAAAGAACACCAACAACCCATTTAAAAAATAAGCAATTGATTTAAATATGGCTCTACTTTGGAGTTTGTGTTCCTGAGTGTGATAGAGTTGGACTCACATGTGACTTGTTTACACATACTTCTTATGTCACTTTTATTTAAACCTATAGTTGTTGCTGAATTGTTACATGTACATAAAAGAAACTTAATTCTCTGGGTTTTCCATTTGCCAGCTGAGCCCTGAGCCTCAGCAGAGTTCCAACACTTACTCTCCACTTCATTGGACTCAACCAAGACAACTAACAAGGGGGTGAGGATGAACAACCACCACACCAGAGATCTGAGAAAGTCTACACCTGCAAACAAGGGAGTCTCATTTATCAGCCATGTGGGATTGATGTCCCCTCTCAATTAGAGGTGGAGTTGGCATCATCATCCCAGAGTTCTCAGGATTAAAGAATGAAATATGGACTAGAGTGGACTTAATGGTATTCTACTATAGGCATCTTGTGATTCTAGCAAAGGAAGATATATTGTTTTGGAAAGAGTGGCCACTGGAGATGCTGAAGTCAGGGAGAGGGAGCAAGAGGTATAATATGGGAGCATTTTCAGGACTTGGAATTGTCCTGAATGACATTGAAATGACAGATACAGACCATTATATATCCTGCCATAACCTACAGAATTGAGTTGTAGAGAGTGTAAATTACAATGTGAAATATAATCCATGCTTTGTGGCAATGCTCCAAAATATATTCATCAATTGAAATGAATATAATAAACTAATGAAAAAAGTTGTTAATGTGGGGAAAAGTGGAAAGTGTCGGGGTGGGGCATATGGGAAACCCTTATATTTTTTATGTAGCATTTTATGTAATCAAAGTACCTTTTAAAAGTAAATAAAAAATATAAAAATTTAAAATAAAAAAAAAGAAGAGTAAAATAAAATAAAATAAAATAACATGAGCAAGTGATTTGAACAGACACTTCTCCTAAGAAGAAATACAAATGGCTAAAAAGTACATGAAAAGATGCTCAACATCATTAAGTATCGGGGATATGCAAATCAAAACTACAGTGAGATACCATTTTGCACCCATAAGACTGGAGGTCATTAAAATAACATAGGGCTATACGAGGACGTGGAGGAAAGGGAACCCTCATCCACTGCTGGTGGAAATGTAGTATGGTCCAGCCATTGTTGAGGATAGTTTGAAATTTTGTCAAAAAACGAATTATAGTTCTGCCATATGATCCAGCAATTACACTGCTGGGTAAATAACCAGAAGAATTGAAAGCAAGGACATGAAGAGCTATATGCACACCAATGTTCACAGTGGCCTTACTCACTATGTCAAAAGTTGGAATCAACCCAAATACCCATCAACAGATTAATTGATAAACAAAATGTGGTATATATAGATACAATGGAATATTACTCAACTGTACGAAGGAATACAGTGCTAACACGCAGAATAACAGTGATGAATCTTGAGGGCCTTATGTTGACTGAAGGAAGCCAGGCATTGAGGGACAAATATTACATGACCTCTGATATGAATTAATTACTTTGAGCAGACACAGAGAGATAGAGTCTGGGAGATAGGTTTACAGGAAATAGAAAGGGAGAAGAAGGTTGTGAGGCAACATCCATACAGGCAAAATCTATGATAAGGTGGAAGTGAGTAGTTGCACAGTCAAGGGACATGACAGGTGTGTAGCAAAACTATTGAGTTGGGTGGTGTAAGCTTGAAAGGGGGGCAGGTGTGGGGGATGTGTTGGATGGTCCATGGAAGTGAGGAGAATGTTGGAAGAAGGAACAGGTGAACACTGGGCATCGGTGGGTAAGTGGTTGAAACTACAATGTTGAGGAAGCTCTTTGGGCAATATGGCAAGGAAGGGTTACTGGTTTAGGGAGTTGAATGTGGTGGGCATTTGGGAAAGGGCACACCTCTGCTGTCTACTAGAGAATGTGTGAGTGAGCATTTTGCCATAGTGTGTTGTATCAGTGAGTGGAGTCCCACATAATCAGTGCGAAGAAGTTGGACACCCCTGCTGGGGAGGCCCAATATTTTCTCAAAACAGAAGGGAAAGTGTGTCTTGAGAGCATGGATGGTTCCATATAGGGGAGGACAGACTAATGTGGCAAGCTCTCAGCATTGTTGCAAGTATCTATGAATCTTGTCCTTGAAGGAGTGAAGCCTGGAGTTCACCATGGGTCTCAAGGGAAGGAGGAGGGAGGAATAGAAAAGATGAAAGAAGGAGAATTTAGCAGACAATGGAAGTGTTCTGCATGATCTTGTAATGATGGATACAGGTCATGTTAAATTTCATCAAAAATTTTAAATGTGTAAGTTACAAAATGTAAACCATAATGTAAACCATAGACCATG
>JAQZBX010086564.1:0-12979 GCA_029593785.1 Cabassous unicinctus | reverse complement strand
AGCTTTACAAATGCAGATTTGTATCTTATCAATGGCCAGGGGGTGTTGAGTGCAGTTTTACAGTGTATGCAAACTAAGTAATATCTAATTGGCTAACAATTGATGGATTGAGATACTTCAAAAATCAATTTGAAGTGTTACTATTTGCATTTAGGCTCACAGGTTTTCATAAAGAGCAATGCTGCTGTGAAGGAGTAAACAACACAGGTGACATGATCATTCCTATAGTAAATTCCAAAGAACACACAAAAAAACTATTAGATGCATCAATGGTATTCCATGTGTTAGCACTTTATTCCTTCTAACAGCTGAATAATATTCCATTGTATGTATGTAACACATTGATTTGAATTGAGGAAAGTTAAGTCTCTGAGAACCACTCTCTGAAAGATAGGTTAACAAGGGAGAGAGAGAGAAGGGTAGGTTGTGAGTCATCACCCATATGGACATAATCTAAGTTAAAGTGATAGAGTATAGTTACATATTGAAGGATAGGACAGGTGGGTAGAGATATTACTGGGTTTGGTGGTGCAGGCTTAACAGGTGGGTAGATTAGGAAGGGCAGGTAAGAATACCCAGGGCATGTAACTATGAATCTTGTCATCCTATGAGCCAAGAAAGGGGAGTGTCATATGCCCCAGGGGGTGGGGAGGAAGGAACAGAAAAGATCAAATGGGGTATTTAGTGGTCAAGGAAAATGTTCTTCATTACCTTAGAGTAATGGACACAGGACATGGTAAATATCATCAAAAACTATTAAACTGTATAGTCTAAAATTTATACTATACTGTAAACCATTGACAATGTTTAGTAGCTATCTTTCATTATCTGTATAATAGTTATAACAATGCTACCATCCACACACAAAAAAAGTTTGAATATGGGGTGGGGAAGGGGGAGGGTGTTTGGGTATATGGAATCTCTAGTATTCCGTGTGTGACTTTGCTGTGGCCTAAATCTTCTTTGAAAACTAAATGAAAATTTGGGAGACACTGGGGAATGAGAGGGGGGAAATGTCAAGGTACACACTGGACATCCGATAATGCAGTGATAAAAGGAGAAAAAATAATAATAATAATTTAATTTTTTTTTCTTTTTTTCCCCATTTTCTTTTTTTGAATATCCCAATCCATTAATTATATTTTATTTTTAGTTCTTTTTTTCTGAATTTCCTTGTATTTTATCTCTTGCATTTAAACTTATCACTATTATTTCATTTTCCTATTAATTGTATTTGGCTATATGGGCTTCAACTTCAAGGAAGCTTTAGGTCACAAAAGGGTTACAATGAGGGCTGCAGAGGATCATTGGTGGGGGGTGTCTGGGATGGGGGATTCATGGGAGTAAGTTCATCTGAATATACATGAAAATTATATAAAATTGTTCAAATGATCGAGGGATGGGGCATGGTCATGGTGGATAGACAATCACTCAATAAATGAGGGAACACTGAATTCCCAGCTGGGAGAGCTCTGCCACATTTTCCAAGGGAGCAGCAACAGTCCCCCCAGTACAGGGGCAGTGTCTGGCAAAAGAGGATGGCCAACTGTTGGGTTCTTGTTATTGAGGACTAGCCTTATGAGTCTATGCTCTTGAAATTGAAACTTGGCGTAACTGTTATGGGGTGCCTAAGGGTTGCCACCTGAGAGCCTCCTTGTTGCTCAAATGTGGCCTCTCTCTAAGCCAAACTCAGCATATGAATGCATTACCTTCCCCCCAACGTGGCACATGGCTCCCGGGGATGAGACTCCCTGGCAACAAGGGATTAATACCAAGTGCCAACTGGAAACATGACTGGAAAAAAAAAAACCTTGACTAAAAGAGGGAAAATTTAAATACAAATGAGTTCATGTGGCTAAGAGACTTCAAAGAGAATCCGGAGGTCATCCCAGAGGTAATGCTTATGCACACCTCAGTAGGATCTCATAGAACACCAAAGTGGATATCACCCCACACAGAGGGACTCCTGAGGGCTGTGGAGACACCTAGGTCCTATATAAGGAGAGATAGCCCCAGAGATTCATGCCTTATCAGTGGGCTCTACTTTGGAATCTGTGCTCCTGAGAGTGACAGAGTTGGACTCAAATAAGTCCTGCCTGCACATGGTCCATCAGTCCCTTCTACTCAAACCTATATGTGAGGCTGGAGTTTGTACATGTACTTCCAGAGACTGGAGCCTCTGACCTGCCTATGTGCCAGATGTGCCTGGAATCTCCGTGGAGCTGCAACTCCTACTCTACATCACAATGGACTCACCCAAGTCACCTGGTGAGGAGAAAACGATGATGGCAATGGCCATCCCAGGGAATGGAGAGAGCCTGCAGCTGCAGGCAGGATAATCCCATCCACTGTATCCATGGGATATAAGCCCACTCTCACTTGGAGATGGAGTGGACATCACCATTCCAGTCCCCTCAGGATTGGGGGTAGAGCTATGGACTAGAGCGGACTCAATGGTATTCTGTTGTAGACATATTGGGATTCAAGCAATGGAAGAAATTATAACAGTGAGGTGAAGCCAGTGGTCACTAGATGCTTTCAGGGCAGGGAGGGGAATGGCAGTTGTAATACAGGGGTTTTCAGGACTTGGGGGTTGTCCTGAGTGACATTTGTGGTGACAGATATAGGCTGTTTTACAGCAGCATATACCATGCAGAACTGTGTGGGAGAGATTGTGGCCTATGATGTGAACTGTGGTCTATGCTCAGTGGCAAAGCCCCAGGATGTGTATATCCATTGCAGGTGATGTGTCACACTAATGAAAGAGGTTTATGTGAGATGTTATGGGAGATATGGGAGGTGGAGATCATGGGAATCCCTGTAAATTTTGTGTAACATCTGTGTAATCTAAGCATCTTTTAAAATATATATGAAAATAAATTTTAAAAAAGTAAATTATATTTTAAAAAAAGAAAACTATTAGAACTAGATAACAAATTCAGCAAAGTTACAGGCTACAAGATAAATATACAAAAATCAGTTGTGATTTTATACTCCAGCAATGAAAAGTCCATAAAGGATTTTTCTAAATTCCACAATAACTCATAGAAGAAAAAAATAGGTAGGAATAACTTTACCCAAGAAGGTGAAGGATTTGTACCCTTAAATTATAAAACACCACTCAAGGAAATTAAAGAGAACCCTGGTAAATGACAAGACATTGCTTTTTCTTTGGTAAGAGCATTTAATATTAAGATGTCACTACTACATAAAGCAATCAATGTAATACTTGTGAACATCCCTGCAGACTTTATTGAAGAAATGAAAAAGCTGACCCTTACCTTCATATGTAATTGCAACAAACCTCAGTAATCAAATAATTACAAAAGAAAAGCAAAGTTGGAGGTATCACACTTCCTGATTTCAAAACTTACTACAAAGCCCCAGTAATCAAAACAGCACAATACTCACATAAATATAGACATATAGACCAACAAAATAGAATTGAGTTCAGATATGTAGGGCACATATATGTACCCAACTGCTTTTTGACAAAGATGCCAAGTACATTAACTGAGGAAGAAGGTCTCTTTAACAAATGGTGCTGGGAAAACAGGATATCCACTTGTAAAAGACAAAAATACATATTGACCAATGGAAACAAATTGAAAGTTCAGAAATACACCCTCATCTCTATAGTCAATTGATTTTTGACAAGACTACCAAGTCCACCCAGCTGGGACAGAGCAGTTTTTTCAACAAATGGTGGTGGGAGAACTGTATAACCATATCCAAAAGATTGAGATAGGACCACTATCTCACACCTTATATTAAAATAAACTCAAAATGGATCAAAGACCTAAATTTAAAAAGCAGGATCATAAAACTCCTAGAAGAAAAAGAAGGAAAGAATTTTCAAGAACTCATTGTTGGATGTGGTTTCTTAGACTTTACACCCTAAGGATAAACAATGAAAGAACAAATAGATAAATGGGACCTCCTCAAAATTCAAAGTTTGTGCTTCAAAGGGCATTGCCAGGAAGGTGATCTCATATATAAAGAGATCCTACAATTTAAAGATAAGAAAACAAACCAATTTAAAAATGAGCAAAAGACTTCAATAGACATTTTCAAAAAGATGAAATACAGGAAGACTTCTGGGAAGATGGTGGGCTAGAAAGACATGAGACTCTCTTCTCTCCCAGAACAATAGCTAGAGGAGAAGCAAAAAGGGTCTGGAAAAAATCTAGGTTTTAGGACACCAGTGGAAGCCTGGAAAGCACCCAGAAGAGAGAGGGACAAAAGAAAGAATCACAATGGCAAAACTGTTAGTTAAAAGCTGCTACTGCTGCTACCTACACCCTCCTCCGACACAACAAAGACACTTTGGATTCTCAGTACTTGGGCCATGACTACAAAGGAGGCTCCAGGGACCCAAATCCCCAGGAAAGGGGAGAGAGAGGGACACAGCCTAAGGCTGACTCAGCTATTGATGCACAAAATTTGTCTGCTGTGTCCAGGAGCCCTTCCTGGCTGGATGGGACCATGCCACTGCTTGCCTTAGGTGCCAACTCAAGACTAAAGAGATTCTGGACTAAAGAGATTTGACCCCCTCAATTTCCCTCTATACTAACCAGGAGTGATTGTTGAAGTGTGGAGGGCAGTTGACCTATTTCTTACACAGGAAAAGGGAGGAGGCTGCCAGCAAAAGTTAGAGAAATGTCTCTGAGAAAGTTTGAATTACAAGGCCCTTTACCTTCAGGCAGTAGCCTATATCACAGTGATCCAGTTTGTTTTCCAACAAACATGCACCAGAACCAGGAGTCAAAAACAACTCACAGCACAGCTCACCACAGACCATCAGGCTTTCTGGACTGGGAACCACAGAGACTCAATGGCAGAGCCTGTGGACTAGCAGTTCCTGCAGCAAGGCATTGTGGCTTCCCCTCAACCCCCCATAACAGCACAAGGGATGGAACCCCAAAGACAATAATTTTCAAGCCTGTATTCAAAGAAAGCTCTGTGCACATAAGGCATCTCCCACAGATAGGAGACCAGGAATATTTTCCCTGTAGGGTGCCCTAGCTTCTTCCTCCAGCAACAGCTGGGAAAAATGGGGAGCCAATGGGAATTTCTTCAAGGTCATATTCAGGTATGTGTATGTCAAGTTTGCCAGAAGGAACTTCAATGAACCTCAGAGCAAATATCTAAGGGAGATACTTAATCCTCAGAAGCCAAGGGTACCCTCACTAAACTTTTGATGGAGAATGAAATTCATCAGCTCCATGGAATCCAAGTGATGTATGGGAGATCAGCAGGTGCTGAAAGCCAACAGCCATGAGTGGGTACTGAACAACCCATACATGGTGCTGTGACTTGTGTCATGCCAGGCTGGGGGATATTGTTCTGGGAATGGTGGAGATATGCAGGTGCCAAATGAGCATCCACTGAGGATCCAGCACTTTCATATCCTGCAAACCATTATCACCAAATTCATAAAGTAGCTTCTACATTAACAGTCTTCCACAAGACTTGAGAGAGTCAATATGATGGACCCCAGAAGGCCTGGAGGATGGCAGGGCAAGGGAGCAGGACCCCAGGGGAAACAGAGCAGTCCACTCCCTGGAGTTCCCCCCAGGTAGTGTGCAGAATGACCACCTAGTTGTGACGGCCTGTCTAGTCTCCCAGACAGCTCCAAGGAGTTTTTAAAGCTGAAGCTCTTTCTTTAGTTCAGTAAAAATAGTTTTAAAGGCCCTGAAGTTCCCAGATATCCTTTTTAATTGTAATTCATGCACACCCTGGAATGTCACATGCACAGTCGCCTGTAACACTTGGTCAAGTCCCACTCACAGCCATGTGCACTGAGCACCTCAAACATCTCCCACATCATCTCTTGCGGCTCCAAGGAGCTCATGATTTTCATCCTCCTTTTCAAGTTCCATGAGTGGAGCAGGGCCTCCTGGAGATCCTGAAAATCTGCTCAATATTTCCCTTCCTATTTGTCTTGCTTCCTGCTGGCAAACAGCATGCATTCACTACTGCAAAAAATGTAATGAATTGCTTCATGGACACATGCTGACCCTGGGTATTTTTAAAAATTGGAGGCTGGTCTCACCTCACTAGGGAAAATTCTGCTGTTTGCTGATCACTTGGTGTTGCCCCATGTGGATGGAGTTTCTCTTGGTAACAGCTTGGAGGAATTGATTCCATCAAGGTCTCCATCCCCAATGCAGCCTACATATGTAAAGGGTGAGGCAAAGGGTCAACCTAGGAGCCTGTGCTTGGTTGGTGTCCCTCCCATTGACTCTCCTTTAGGCCCAGTCCTGAAGCCTTGCTGGCTGGCAGCAAGGCCATCAGGAATTTGCTGGTGCAGGTAGGACAGAACCTGGGATTAGACGGCTGAAGCAGAAATCCTGCAGGATCCTGACTCTGGTGCACTTTGACTTTCTCTGTCCCTCTGCATCAAGGCCTGGCTAATGCTGTGCTTCTTGAGAAGAGGAGTATTGCATGGCTGACTGGTGCTGGTGGAGAGGTTGTGCCTGGAAGGTCAGATGTGGGCTTCTCCTTCTCCTGTCCTAGCAATGTCTTTTGGCTCCTTCACTCAATGCTCAGCTGACAAGACTTTTTTGAAACCATTTGCCAAGCACCTTCTCTGTCTCTTTGAACAGCCTTTCACACATTCATGTACCATTGCTTTCTTTTTCCCCAGACCAAAAAAAAAAAAAAATTGCCTTCTTAATAGTTTCTGAATTTGATAAGTGAATAAACTCATGTAATATGCCTTTTCACTCAAATGAATAAAGAATAACAAAAGCAACTCAAAAGCATCACTTATTTTCTACTAGGCTCTATTCTCAGCATTATGAAAACACATAAATAGGTCTCTTCAACAGCTCAGTCAGGTAGTTACAGTATTTTTTTTCAGATGAAGAATCTAAGACAGACAGAGGTAAAAGAAGAGCTGGGATTAAAACCCAGCACTTCTGAATTCACAGTCCATTGATCTAATCACTACATTATGCTGCCTCTTTGAGATCAGAATTACCTAAATTGGACTCTTGAGAAATAATAAAAATAACATTTTTTACCTCTAATCAGAACACAGTAGGTTTAAAGGTTCTGGTAGATAACTCTGTATAGAATTAGGCAGTATTCATCCTGGAGCAGCCCCTAGAGCATCTGACATGGAGACTATGTGGCAAATGGAACAAGGATCTGCAGTAAGCAACAAAAAACCTTAACAGGTACTTCTGAGCCCTGGAAAAACAAGACAACTATAGCCAGAAGCATCTCTTGCCTCATAAAGTTAGCACCAAGGGCAGAGAATCTTGGAGATCCTTATGCACAATCTCCTATCAGGAGTTAATGACATTCCTGGGAGGTCAACTAAACATCCCTCAAAATTGATTTGAAAGAACAAGGTGTCCACAGTGTAAAGAGCTTCAAGAATAAGCTCCTGTTATGGGGCAGTAGGTGATCATCCAGAGCTATTTAGAACACTTATTTGGGGGACTGCAAGAGACCAGAAGCACATCCTGCAACATCCTTGAAATAATGGAAGGTGGAGACTGCCCATCTGCACAAAGTAGAGCACTCCACACCAGAGGCCGGTGACCATCTTCCACTGGAGGCACAAGCTGCCTTGGGAGCTGTTCTGCAGCTGGAATTGAAACTTCCATTTCCCAAAAAAGGGGGAGGAAGAGATGGCTGGGCACCAACTTCAGCTACTGATTAGTAAATTCATCAGGCTAAAGTATAATCCTAAGAACAGCTAAAGTTTGAACATGTTCAAGTCAGAAAGAGCCTGAAAGATGGCATCTTGACTCTGCACTTGAAATGAGGGGAAGCAGGGCTGACTGACAATCCCAGGGCTGGTAGGGACCTGCTTTTTTCCATATAGATCAGATTGCTGTTCTAGCCTAAGCTCCAGGCCTACATCAGGCAGGGAGGAAGCTGATGGGAGCTGCACCAGACTCTCTGGGAAATTACAGACCATGCTGCAGAGGCCAGCAATCATCCTACTTTGGCAGTGCAATCTACCCCAGGAGCTATTCTGTGACAGGAATTGGAAGCTCCATTTCCCCCTAAAAGGGGAGGAAGAGACAGTTGGCCACCAATTTCAGCTACTGATTAGTAAACTCATCTAGCTAAAGTATCACCCTAAGAACAGCTAAAGTTTGAGCATTTCCAGGTGAGAAGGAGGCCAGTAGCAGCCATTTTGACTCTACCCCCAGCATGAGGGGAAGCCAGGCAGACTGAAAATAACAGTGCTGTTAGAGACCAGTTTCTTTCACACAGATTGGCCTGCAGCCCTAGCCTGGGCTTCAGCCCCACTTCTAGCAGGGAAGAAGCTGATGGGCCCTGTACCAGCCTATCCAGGTAACTGCAGGTACATTTGGCTGACACAGACTGAATAATCAGAAGACTACCAGGGCAACTGCAATCATCTTGGACCTGCACTGCATAGATTTTTGCCCACACCTGCAGCTCCATCCCTGCCCCTGGCAGGGGAGAAAGGGGCATGAAGCTTCATCAGTCTCTGGGCAACTACAGTCTTGGCCTGCATGAGTTGGATCACCCCACACAGCTGTGGCTCTGACTCTACCCCTGGCAAAGGAGAACGAGGGGAGAAGCTTCATTTGTCCTTGGGGCTATGAGGGTAGCTTGAGCCTCCACAGCTTATAGCACCAACTACATCCTTGGCTTCTACCACTCAACCAGCAAGGGATAAAGGGCAGGAAGCTCTAAACTAAAGAGAAAAACTGGACGCAGAATAAATGCTGTAGTAAGCCAGATGCCAAGACAGCAACAAAAAATTACCATCCACACCAAGAAAAGGAAGATATGGCCCAGTCAAAGGAACAAGATAAGCCTCCAGATGACATAAAGGGGTTGAGACAACTAATTATAAATGTTCAAACAAATCTCCTTAATAAATTAATGAGATGGCTAAAGAAATTGAGGATATTAAGAAGACATTGATGAGCACAAAGAAGAATTTGAAAGCATACATAGAAAAATAGCAGATCTTATGGGAATGAAAGTTGCAATAAATGAAATTAAAAATACACTGGAATCATATAATAGCAGATTTGAGGAGCCAGAAGAAAGGATTGGTGAGCTTGAAGAAACAGCCTCTGAAAGTGAACATACAAAAAAGCAGATGAAGAAAAAATTGGAAAAACTTGAACAAGGTCTCAGGGAACTAAAGGACAGTAAGAGACATTCAAACATATGTGTCATTGATGTCCCAGAAGGAGAAGAGAAGGGAAAGGGGGCAGAAGGAGTCTTTGAAGAAGTAATGGTAGAAAATTTCCCAACCCTATTGAAGGACATTCATATCCATTTCCAAGAAACACAACATACTCCCATCTGAAAAACTCTGAATAGACCAACTCTGAGACCCATACTAATCAGAATGTTAAATGCCAAAAACAAAGAGAGACTTCTGAGAGCAGCAAGAGAAAAACAATGCATAACACATAAGGGATATCCAATAAGATTAAGTGCCAGTCTCACATCAGAAACCATGGAGGCAAAAAGACAGTGGTATGATATATTTAAGATACTGCAAGAGAAAAACTTCCAGCCAAGAATCTTATATCCAGCAAGATTAGCTTTCAAAAATGAGGGTGAGTTTAGAATACTCACAGATAAACAGAATCTGAGAGAGTTTGTAATAACCAAGAGACCTGCTTTGCAGGAAATACTAATGGATGTGCTAATGCCTGAAAAGAAAAGACAGGAGAAAGAGGCCTGGAAGAGGGTCTAGAAATGAAGATTATGTCAATAAAAGTAACCAAAGGTGTCAGAAGAGTGGTGAAAATAAAACATGACAGATAAAACCCAAATATTCAGGAATAACCTTTACCAATGATGTAAAGCACTTATATTCAGAAAACTACAACTCATTGTTAAAAGAAATTAAAAAAAAAAAAACCTAAATAATTGGAAGAACATTCCATGCTTATGGATTGAAAGACTAATTATCATTAAGATGTCAATTCTACTCAAATTGACATACAGATTTAATGCAATCCCGATAAAAATTCCACCAGCATTTTTTAATTAAATGGAAAACATGATTGTCAAATTTATTTGGAAGGGTAAGGGGTCCTGAATAGCCAGAAACATATAAAAAAGGAAAAGTCAAGTTGGAAGACTCTCATTTTTGGACCTTAACTCATATTACATAGCTACAGTGGTAAAAACAGCATGGTACTGGCATAAAGAGAGACACATAGACCAATGGAACCAAATTGATGGTTAAAAAACAGACCCTCACATCTGTGGTCAAGTGATTTTTGACTAGCCTGTCAAACCCACCCAGCTTGGGCAGAACAGCCCATTCAACAAATGGTGCTGAGAAAATTGGATATCCATAGCAAAAGATGGAAAGAGGACCCCAACATCATATCCTAAACAAAAATTAACTCAAAATGAATAAAAAACCTAAATATAAAAGCAAGAACCATAAAACTTCTAGAAGAAAATATAGGAAAATATCTTCAAGACCTGGTGGTAGGTTGTGGATTCTTAAGGGTGATAATAGGAGGACTGAGATGGACTATTGATATTTAATGGATGCAGAAGTTTTAATTATCTTTACTGTAAAAGTATGGAAATGTACAGAGTTGATGGTAACACATTATAGTGAGTAACAGCTGGTTTATAAATTGTATTCTAGGGATGTAAATTCCAGTTGACACAAAACTAGAGAATAATCTATGGACTGAATAGCACAGTAAACCCAGAGGTAGATGAGAATAATGGTTGATGGTACAGATGCAAGAGTGTCCTTTGTGAGCTAGAGAAGATGTACATCAGTATTACATGGTGGTGGAAATGTGGAGAAGCATGGGAAAAATACAAGTGGAGTGACCTATGGAGTGTGGTTAACAGTAAAAATGTAACATTCTTGCATCTATGTCAATGATGTACTGTGTTGATAATGGGGGAGTATGGAAAATGTGTGCCAAATGTATGCTGTGGAATTGGTAATAATCTGATGATAGTATCTCATAATCTGTAACAAATGTTCCACTATGGTATAGTGTGTTGATAGAGGGATGTTGTTTGGGAATTCTGCACATGTGCATGATTGTTTTGTAAGTTTATATATTCTGTCATAAAAATATATTTTAAAAAAATAATAGGGTGGGTTTGGGGAAAATACTCCAAATATAAGATAAGGACTATTATTAGCAGTAAGATTTTGACAATATACTTTCATAATTTGTAACAAATGTCTCATGACAATGCAAGGTGTTGGTGGAGGGTTGATGTATGGGACCCCTGTATGATGTTATGAATGTTTGCTTTGTAAGTTCACAACTTTTAGTACACAGTTATTGTTAAGTATGTTCATGTATAAATGATATAAAAATAATAATAGGTTGGGTTGGGGGAAAATACTTTGGTTAGTAGTAATATTTTTAGGTTTCTCTTTAGTCATTAGTTTAAAATATTTCACAACAATGCAAGGTATTGGTGGTAGGGTGAGGTATGAGAGCCCTGTATGATGTTATGTATGTTTGTTTTGTAAGCTCACAACTACTACTATACACTTATTGTTTATGTATGTTCATATATGAGTGCTATATTTCAATAAATTAAAATAATTGATGAGAAAAAGCTTAGGCTGGGGGCAGCCTGACTCCCTACATCTAATGTTATCACCAATGTCCTTTCTGAAACTAGAGAGGACGAGGACAATTGCTGAGTGGCATTCCCAGAGGCAGTAGCCAAGACAAGAAATCAAGTCCCTCCACAACATCTGGTAGTCTTGGGCCCTGAAAATATAGTTGCAACTTGAGTGAAAGTGACAAAGTGATTCCTATTTGAGATTAGACTGGAGCAAGGACTATAGAGGTAGTGGCCATGTCTGCTGCTTTGTCCCTGTTACTCAAGCATCCAGACAACACACTCTTTCAGTCTTAAAAGTGGCACATTTTGTCTGATGAATCCAACTCTCAGATTTCTGGCTCCATTCAAGATGGAACAGCCACATCCCTCACTAGTCTTTTCTCTTAGAACAACAAGAAATATTGGCATAATAAAATGAACATAGAAAGACTCTGAAGGGTGAAAAGAAAAAAGCAAGTTAGGGTAACTGATAAGGCAGCTAAATGTCCACTGCATTTGCAGGAACAAGCCAGAGTGAGGTGGCATGAATTGGTGCTTTGCTTCTGTAGGGTGGTGTGAACCAGGTACATCAGGGAGCTGCAGCTCCACCCTCACTCAGCAACAGTGGTGTGGAATGACCCAGAGTAAGGTGGTGCTCCTCCCCACTTCACCCAGTCTCACCTTCCCCCACCCCCAATCTCAACTTCATCACCTACTCACCACCCAATTGCTCTCCAGCCCCACTAGTGCCCTGGCTATTCCTTGAACACACCAGGAACTCAGTCCCACACCAAAATTTTTGATGAGATGCTCTTCCCCAGATATCTGCATGTCTGTTATTCTTTCTTCAAGTATTGCTCAAGTGAAACCTCTTAGTGATGCCCTCCATGACAGCCTTTAAAAATATACTCTCCTCAAACACTCCCCACACCCACTACCTTAACTCTAACGATTTCTGTAACACTCTCACCTTCTCATGTACTAAATAATCTACTTATACATGATGCATATCCCATCCCCACCTAGAATATAAGATATTCCAGGGCTGGGATTATTTTCTGCTTTGTCATTGCTCTATTGCCAGCAACAGGAATTATGTCTGTCACAAAACACGTCATCCACAAATACTTGTTGAATAAATGAATGACTGAACATTTTTGGCAATATCCCTATAATGACTAGGAGAGTGCTGTCATATAGTGTTAACCCAGGCAGCTCAAAGACAATACACCAAGTTGCAGTTAAAAATTATGTTAAAATAGGATTTTTTAAAGGATTAATGTTTTAAAGATTAATTCTATTTATTTATACCACTCATTGTTAGTGGTTGCTGTCTGCTCTCTGTGCCCATTTGATGTGTGTTTTCTGTGTCTGCTTGTCTTCCCTTTAGGAGGCACCAGGAACTGAATCTGGG
>JAQZBX010086563.1:0-12981 GCA_029593785.1 Cabassous unicinctus | reverse complement strand
AAGATGGATGGGATTATCCTGCCTGCAGCTGCAGACTCTCTCCATTCTGTGGGATGGCCGTTGTCCATCATCATTTCCCCACCAGGTGTCCTGGGTGAGTCCACTGAGCTGTAGAGTAGGAGTTGCAGCTGCACTGAGATTCCGGGCCCAGCTGGCACATGGACAGGCCAAAGACTCCATTCTCTGGAAGTACACATACAAACTCCAGCACCACATATAGGTTTGAATAGAAGGGACTGATGGACCATGTGCAGGGAGGACATATTTGAGTCCAACTCTGTCATTCTCAGGAGCACAGATTCCAAAGTAGGGCCCACTGATAAGGCACCAAACTCTGGAGCTATCCACCCTTATATAGGACCTGGGTGACTCCAGAGCCCTCAGGAGCCCCTCTATTTGGGATGATATCCACATTGGAAGCCTATGAGGTCCTACTGAGATGTGCGTGTTACCTCTGGGATGACCTCCCGACTCACTTTGAAGTCTCTTAGCCATATGAACTCATTTGTCTTTACCTTTCCCCCCTTTTATTTGAGGTCTTTTTCCAGTCGTATTGCCAGTTGGCACTTGGTAGTAATCCCTCGTTGCCAGGGAGGTTCATCCCCGGGAATCATGTCCCATGCTGGGGGGAAGGTAATGCATTCATGTGCTGAGTTTGGCTTAGAGAGAGGTCACATTTGAGCAACAAGGAGGCTCTCAGGAGGCAACCTCAAGGAATATTTTTATTGATTGAAGAAAATGACTGGACTGCAATTCAAAAGTAAACTTATTTTATTATACAGATTATTTTTTAAAAACTCTATTTATACCTTAACATAAAATCTATGACTATACTGAACTTGCGTGTCCTTAATTCTTCTGTTAAATACAAAACACTGTAAGTCAGAAACAGTAATGCCAACACTGAATTTATTTTCGAGGTCAAAGAACTAATTGTCCCCTTCATATTTAGATTAGATTATTAAATCCACATAAATGTGTGTGTTTACATATAATGTACATGCAAACTGGGTGTTTTCTTTTGTGTTTTGCTTTTGATTGCCATTCAAAGTTTACTTCTCTAGCATTAATAAAACAGGAAGCTGAAAAAAAAAGGAGATATGAGAGAGAGAATGAGAGAGCATGAGAGAGTGAGAGAGAAGAAGGAGGGAAGGAAAGAGGGGAGGAAGAAAAGGAGGGAGGGAGGAAGGAAAGGAGGGAGGGAGAATGATGCTGGTCAGTAAAATACAGCAAATAGTGTTAGTTAAAGTGAAGAACCCTTTGCAAAGTGAAATAATTAAAATAGAGGAGGGGCTAGCACTATTAGATAAAACTAAAATGAAGCAAACTGTAAACAACTTCTGGGTTGTTAAATTTAGAGAATGAAGGGAATTTTATTAATGTGAAGGAGGCTGGGCTTAAGCTTTTCTTGGAGATCTATAAAACACCATCAGTTTTTAATGTAATTGTCTCAGATGATTAAATGGCCAAATTTTCTGTGGCGATATGTAAATATGTTCAAATTCATACTCCATAGCAGAATGGAAAAATTAACCTGACTGGATAAGATGCTCACATACCTCATATATCTCTCCAGCTGATTTCAGAGGGAGTCTCCTCTGTTTAGATGAGATTTAAACTGGTCCCTGACACATCCTGGAATACCAAGGCACTGAAAATGCCACTCAGAAAAGGCAAAATTGATAATTTTCAGTTCTTTGTAACTGTAAAGCCAGCATATGATTAATAAAAACACACCCACGCTCTTCCCACTATCTTCCTTTGTCCCATGGTTTAAAAAAGAAAAAAATTTATTGCTTTGCTGTCTTCTGTAAAGTAATTTTAAATCTTATTTTCATAAAAGCCCAAATGAACTTGGAACTTCAGAGATAATTATTCATCATATTTTCAACTTCATTCTATGCTCCAGAGTGACACTACTCAGGGAAGTGTCTTTCTGATTGAAAATCAGAATATAAATGTGTCTCATGCAAACCGATGGAGAAAACAATGAGAAAAACTGTGGGTAAGATCAACTTTGTTTAAAGTTTATATCTGAGGGAAAAAATTTGGCTACATAGACTTGACACAATCATTCTTTTTCTACAGTGTTCATCCATGTAAGGACAAGTAGAAACGAACTCTTTCAAAAGAACAGGGAGCAGAAGAGACTGCTGGTACATCAGCTTCCGATCATGGGCTTCCTGAAGAAATGTCTTCATTTCTACCATCTTCAGAAAGTGAAACTGGTGGGAACAGCAGTCGGTTCCACACCTCTCCTTTGGAGGCAAAAGCGATGTTGGAAATATGGTTAGTATTTGTTCCCAGAATTTCTGTGAATGTTTAGGTCCCAGCATGGACAAGGAATACCATATGGCTCTGGAGTCAGACTTCCTAGGTTCAAGCCTTGGCTCCTCCACTTTCAAGCAGGTCGCTTCTCTCTGTACCCGTTTACTCATTTATAAAATGGGAATAATAATTGTAGTAAACCAACTTTTTTGTCTGATGACCAATATTTCTGGGTTCTTTCCTGTACATCTCTGCCCTCTTGTAGTCTGGGCATGGCCAGGGAACTTGTTTGTCCAGGGGTGTCACTTCTGGACAGAAGCATTTAAGATTCAGTACATGAATCTCCATTGTCCACCTTCCCTGCTACCATTGAGGAAACCTGTGTCAAGTTGGAGCACCTGACCAGGGTCTCATAGTGACTGTGATAAAGTTCCCCATCTGCTAACTTGTACAATACATGAGCAAGAAACAAACTTTAGCTGTGGTTGTTTTAAGGCCCTGGGATTTAGGAGGTTATCTTTTACCACAGTGTAGCCTAGCATGTATTGACCGATACAATAATCCTACCTATTCTGTAGTATTTTTTGTAAGTATAAACTGGGATAATGTGTATAAATCACTTAGAAGAATACTTAGAACAGAAATATGCTTAATTAATTCATTAGTCAACAAATAGTTATTGAGTACCTA
This sequence comes from Cabassous unicinctus, assembly GCA_029593785.1. NCBI lineage: Eukaryota > Metazoa > Chordata > Mammalia > Cingulata > Chlamyphoridae > Cabassous > Cabassous unicinctus. Next base: position 10,023 of record JAQZBX010086563.1, on the reverse strand, counting down.
TTATGTACGTGCTAAGTGGAAGGAATATAATGAGAGCAAAAACAAAAATTCCCTGCCCACATGATGCTGATCATTAAGTGGGAGAGGCAGATGTTAATCAAATAATTTATACAAATGTAATATTATAGCTCTGCAAACCGGAATCACTATGAAGTAGATGATACAATGAAAGCATATGAAATAATTGAGCAAGGCAAGGTCAGTGAAGGCTTCCTTGAAGAAGTTCTGATTTAGCTTAGATATGGAGGTCATACAGTGGCATTAATTAGGAAAACTTGGGAAGAAAGAGCCTTCCTTGAGAAGGCTAACTGTATGCAAAGGCCTGTGTATGTTATCTACAAGAGACCAAAAGTCTCTGGCTAGAGTGGTGAACCAAGGAGAAAAAAAGTACAAGATGGGCTAGAGAGTTAGGTAGGGGCCAGTGAGGATTTTGGACTTTATCTAAAGATCCGTGGGGATCTATTGAATATTTTAAGTGGGAGAAGTTTGCATGTTGAAAAGATTATTCAGGCTGAAGTACAGAAAATGGATTATAAAGGTTATAAGACTGCACAGTGGATATTGAAGTTAACCAGTTGAGGCTATTGCTAAGATCCATGCAATAGATAATAACAGCTTCTATTAGGATTGTGGTGATGGTGGTAGTAGAGGTGGAGAAAAATAACATTGATTAGCTGGCTTTAAGAGATATATCTTCAAAGATAATATCTCCTTCCATTTAATCTGGTATAAAGAAAACGAGATATATTTCAAGGTACTAAGGAGCTTACAGAATTTCTAGAATGGCAAAATCACAAAGCTGCAAGTCTCCAAGCAGAAACACTGCATCAAGAAACATCCAGTGATGTGTGTGTAGCTCAGTGGAGAAACATCTGCCTCACAAATACTAGGTCTCTGGTTCAATTCCCGGTACCTCCTAAGAGAAGGATACCAGAGAGTGATTCACTGGATTTTTATTAAAAAAAGAAACATCCAATCACACTACAAGACTGACTGTTCTAGTGGGAAACTTACGGCCTATAAGATACTAAGGATATGACAGTACAACATCTGCCATAACAGCTCCAGAAGAACCAAACATCTCCATAACCATGCTTGCTGGAGAATCTGAGCTCCACATGCATGGACGTCACCTCTCATTGTTCATGTCCATCTTACAAAATTCACATGGATGCATCTGCTTCACAGAGCCTAAGTCTCATGAGAAACCTCGAGAGGCTCTAGCAAATGTTGTATTTCACTTTCAGCCTTGAAATACAGGGACGATGTACTCAACAGTTATAGAGTATATACTGAGTGAACCAGATTGAAGAATCTGCCAGAAAGAGGTAAAATGAATTAGAAATTGGATCAGATGTAAGGGATAAAGCTGAATGAGGTATCAAAAACAATATCTAAGTTTTTTGCTTACTAGCTTAATGGATGGTAGATGCTATTCACAGAGTTTGACTTGAGAGTAATGAACATGGGTGTGGTTTTGAACATGCTGAAATCCAGGTACTTTTGAGGACAGCCAAGAGACAATGTCAAACAGGCAGTTGGGTATTCAAGAGAAGGTCATGCTAGAGATATAAATTTATGAGTCAGCTGGTGATAATTGATGTCATGTTGTTTAGTTTTCTATCACTACATAAATCACTACAAATTAGCAGCTTAAAACAAAATCCACTTACTATCTCACAGTTTTCATGGGTCAGAAGTCCAGTCATGGCTAAGCTGGGTCCACTGCTCTGGGTCTCACAAGGCCTCAATCAAGGTAACAGCAGGAATGACCTCCTGCAAGTTCACTGGCTTTTGGTAGACTTGCCATTGTAGACTGAGGCTCTTGGAGGACACCCACAGTTCCCAGCCATATGGCCCTCTCCAGAAGACGGAAGTTATTTTTTATATGGCCTACAAGAGAGCATTTCTGCTCCTTCCAATCTCTCTCACTTCAAATCTCTAGACCCTCCTTTAAAGAGCTCACCTTTTAGGTCAAGCTCAACTAGGATAATTTCCCTTTCAATTAAATAAAGGTCAACTGATTAGGGACCTAAACACAGCTGCAAAATCCCTTCACCTTTGTCATTTAACATAACCTTAACATGGGAGTGTCATATTCACAAGTAGCACCTACACTGATGGGAAAGGATTACAAAGCATGTGTGCACCAGGGGAATCTTGGGGCCATCTTAGAATTCTGCTTGCCGCACATATCTAGAGGTGAGGTCTTCTAAGGAGAAAGTAAGAGTGAGAAAAGCATAGCAACTAAGAAAGCAACCATGAGGAATTCCAATATTTAATGATGGGATGTAGGAGGTTTATATTGAGATAGGGAAGTAGTAGCTCTATTATTTTTTTTTTTTTTAAGATTTATTTATTTATTTATTTATTTACCGCCCCCCCCCCCCTTGCTGCTTGTGCTCGCTGTGTCCATTTGCTGTGCGTTTTTCTGTGTCTGCTTGTCTCCCTTTTGTTGGGTCGTTCTGCTGCGTCAGATCACCGTGCTGCCCAGGCTGGCTTGCCTTCACCAGGAGGCCCCAGGAATCGAACCCGGGGCCTCCCATATGGTAAATGGGAGCCCTATTGATTGAGCCACATCCTCTTCCCTCTATTATTTTTATTGTTATAATTGAAAGCTTAATATGCCTAACAGCAATACACCCAAATATTTGAAATATTTGATTTATTGATCTGGCTTTGCAATTAATAAATGAAGTTTGATGTGGTCTGAGAAGATTGCCAAAACTTTAAACTCATAATGTAGTAGTTTCTAAATAGAATCAAAGTTAGAAATGACTTAGTAAAGCCTCCTTATTTTGCCAATGATGAGACTAATAGCCATGACTTTGCCAAAGTCATTCAGCCAGTTAGTAGTTGAACCACAGGTTTCCTGACTCTGAATTCAGTATTAAGTTTTTTCTTTAATTCTAGTCTGTTCTATGAGATTAAGATTGGTCATGAGAAACAAAACAAAAGACTGGTCATGCTGTTTCATGCAGAAAATTATAATAAATATAATTATGCAGGCTATTTACAAGGTATAGTTCTATCCCTCATTTTATCTGTACCTTATTATACAGGAAGTAAACCTGAGTATGCTCTAGGACTTCAAGAGACAATCCTCATAAAATCCCCTCTCCTAGCTTACCAATCAAACTTCCAAAAGGCATGCAAGAGGTCATACAACCCACAGTAGTGAGCTATTTTGTAGAGTTGCCAATGTACTCTAAATTGATGATTTTTTTAAAAAATTAAAGATCTTTTTCCTTATTGCTCCAGGAATTTTTCCTCAATAATTTTCCTTATATAGTCCATCCAAGGGAGCATAAATATTAGTTGATAGTGCATTATTCTCTTCTATTGCAAGCATATTGTCTTCATTTCTGCTGAAAACACTTGAACTATGTTGTAAATTATCTATATTAGTCTTTCTTTGCCAGTGCTTTATATTTAGGGGTGTTCAATAGCTATTTGTTGTTCATCAGTGGAGGACCAGAAAGGTGGCTGGCTTTGGAACCAACAGAAGTAATTTGATACTAGCCTCCATTACATAACTGTGATTTTTTAGCAAGCTGCTTCCCTGAATCTCAGTTTTATACATATAATTATATGTTAAATACATATAATACCTAACTCATAAGATTTTGATGAGCACTTAATGAGATAATAGATGTAATGTTCCCCATAGAGTACATAATAGAATTCTCAAGTGTTGGTCACCTTCCATTGCTTTTTGCTCCTTTCATAGGCAAATACCTACCCTTTTCTGGAAGTAATAGGGCTATTCTGTCTTCATTGGTATTAAATATGTTTATTTTTTATATAAATCACTAAATTTTTCATTAAATAAGTGCCATCAGTCTTCATCATTATGTCTTTATTAAAATCTATACATCTGAAAAATATTAAACATCCCCATCAATAACTGTTGTTTCTTTGTGGACATTCTCAAATGAGAGTGGAGTTTGGGGTGGGAAAGAATACCTCCTTAGAAAAGCATATGAAAAGCTCCAAAAAGGAAGTGAGAGTGACCTGTATACTTTGGGAAAGCCCTTCATGTGATTCGGGAATCTACCCCCCACTATGGACTGTTTCCTTCCCTTTACACTCCTCCTCATTGAGATCCTTGGATATACTTTTTTTCTTAAGATTTATTTATTTATTTACTCCCCTTCCCCCATAAATCCCCCCCCCGCCCCCTCATTGTTTTGCGCTTGCTGTCTGCTCTCGTGTGTTTTTCTTTGTTTGCTTGTCATCTCTTTAGGCGGCGCCAGGAACCAATCCTGGGACTTCCAGAGTGGAGAGAGGCGCTCAATCTCTTCTGCCACCGCAGCTCCCTGGTCTGCTGTGTCTCTTATAGTCTCTCTTCTGTGTCTCTTTTTGTTGCATCATCTTGCTGCACCAGCACTCTGTGCGGGCCAGCACTCCTGCGCAGACCAGCAACCCTGCACGAGCTGGCATTCTGCTCGGGCCAGGTTGCCCCACGGGCCAGCTTGCTTTTCACCAGGAGGCCCCAGGAATTGAACCCTGGACCTCCTATATGGTAGACGGGAACCCAATCGCTTGAGCTACATCTGCTTCCCTGGATACACTTTTAATAAACATTCTCATGCACATATTACTGAGAGTAAAATAAACTCCAAAGTACTTTTTCTTCTTTGTGGGAAAATCATCACTCATCAAACATCCTCTCTTTCTATTAAATTTTGTCTAATCTGCCTTTCTTTGTCCGTATTCTGATCTCATTTATTTATTTTTCTATTTCTTTAATCAATGCCTTTAATTTTAAGCTTAATATCCATTTTGTGCACTTTGTCCTCAAAATGCTCATCTTTAGTCAAACTTGTGACAACTGTAATTATTGCATTTTATTTTTCAGCTCTTTGGTATCACTTGTTAATGTAATGTACTTGCTGGCAAGCAAAGACATGTTTTAGTTATTTTTCATTAATTCTGATTTTTATTTGCAAATTGAGTTTATACTGACTATCGCATGGCTGTGTGATACCAGAATCTCAGTAAGCTACTTCTTCATTTTACTGTTCTAAAGAAATGTGTGTTGGATATTAAACAGGTCTTTTTCAGTTATAACAGGCAAACAACCAAACCAAACTGACTACAGAAAGGACTCATGAGCTCTAGGTAACTCAGAAATTTGAAAGAGCCACAAGGAATCAAGACAATTTTGAGGTCTTCAGCGACTAGAACTAGTAACTCAGTGCTCCTTGCCCTACTCCTTCTTTCTCGCCATATACTGCTTTCTCATCTCTGCTCATCTTTGAATGGCTTAATTCTCTCCCACCACAATCAGTATCTTCTTGTCCCCTGAATCACATGCTACCAGCTCTATGACCCACAATGCAGTGGACCTTCACCCCCAGTTCCAGAGGGAATAATTCCCAAGAAGCCTCTGATGAGGCCAGCTTGGGTCACTTACTCTCCTTTGGCCTAAATCATTTTAGACAGGGGAATGCAGATACAATTGGTCATGTGTTCACCCCTCTGGATTCAGGATATAGTACCACAATAGAAGCCCTGCCAGAATCACTTGATTGGAAGATGTGGTGGTTTGGAGCTGTATATATCCCAGAAAAACATGTTCTTAAACTTAATCCATCCTGTGAGCATGAACCAATTATAAGTAGGATTTTTTCGTGAGGTTACTTCAGTTAAGCTGTGGCCCACCTCAATAGGAATGGGTCTTAATCCTATTACTGGAGTGCTTTATAAGCAGAATGAAATTCAGATAGAGAGAGAGCAAGCCATGGAAGAAACTGAAACCAATGGAACCAGAAGAGAAGAGTAGGCCAGGAGAGGTGATATGTGCAGTGCAATGTGACAGAGGAGCCCAGGACCAAGGACATCCAGCAGCCAACTCCAGAACACCACCAGTATTTGGACATTTTCCTGGCCTCAAAACCATGAATGAATAGATTCCCATTGTTTAAGCCAACCCATTGCATGGAATTTGCTTCAGCAGCCAAGGAAATGAAAACAGAAGGGGAGAAAATTAATTCCCAAATGAAAAAGGGACTATACAGGACAAATGACAACATCATTTCACTATACATATTAAACTTTATAGGTGTGTAAGTTAACATTGAATTATGGCATGAGGCCTTCAACTTCTCCTGCCAAGAAGAAATAGAGACAAGAACACTTGGCCAAAGGAAGCTGCTTTAATTTATACTTTGTTTCCTGAAGGAAACAATTTATACTTTGTTACACCCTGCTAAAGAATATAGAATGTTTTACAAATCAAAACACAATTTTGTTTATGTTAAACTAAGATAAATTCCCTTAAAGAAATGAATAGTGGTCAAATATTTTCTCATTGACAAAGTAACTAAAAGCCTCTTTGCAAATACTACTGTGTTTTGAAGGAAGCCAGTGCTTTGTCATGGAGCACCAGATACAAGGAATGTCTTTTAAAGTCTATTAAGTCTATTAAGCATTATGAATTCTGAACCAGTAGCAGGGAGCAAATAACCAACCACAGGTTAAAATTAGCTTCTTGACCAATGTTGTGAGCTAAACTATGACATTTTTAAAATGTTATATGACTAAGTTCTGCCAGGCTTCATGTGAGGCTTTTCAGATTCCAACATTGCCCTTTTCAGAGGTGTTGAGAATAGCATTAACAAGATAAGTAAACAGCTCTTGTGCTGTGAACTAATTCGAATCAACCTATGCTTGGCTACTCAAAGGGTGGTCCACAGACTGGCTGCGCTGACATCACCTGGGATTTCAATTCGAAATTAAAAGTTAGAAATGAAGAATCTCAGGCTTCCCCAGATCTTCCATTTAAGACCTGCTGTTAACTTAGAAAGTGTCATTTTCCTGCTTGTTCCTTGAGCCAGAATCAGCATTTTAACAAGATCGCTACGAGATGCACCAAAAACAAGTTCCCCAAACACATTGAAATTTGAGAAGCACTGACTTAGAGTAAGCCTATGAAAGCAACAACTCAAAGACAGGCTAGGTTAATATGTCAAGCAACCTGTACTAACTATAAAGGACTAGGAAATGGCTTTGGCCAGCTTAACAAGGAACAAGCAGGAAAATGACACTTTCTAAGTTAACAGCAGGTCTTAAATGGAAGAGTTCTAAACAGAAACAAATCCCCGAAACAGTGGCTATGGCCATTATTACTAAGACCAAATTTAAGTGGGGACACATCTGCAAACTGAAATGGGTAAAACCAATTAGCCACTCCACTTGGTCTCTTTGAGTGGGAGCTCTGCACCTATATGTGTGTATGCCTACTCTCACACATGTACCCATGTTTGAATTTATTGTTTGTGTGTCGGTGTGAGATTTTTGCCATCTTCCTTTTGTTTCACCCATCCCCATTTCTTAGATGTTCTCCATAATTGCCATCTTCTGGCACAATTTTTTCTTCAATTTCTCCTGCCAGGAAGAAATACAGACAAGGAACTTGGCTAAAGGATACTGCTCAATTTATACTTTGTTACACTCAAGGAAAGAATTTAGGTGTTTTCCAATCAAAACACAGTTTAATTGGCTACAATTAAAATCAAAGATATGTAAAAGTTAATTTCCCCTAAAGAATTGACTAAGGGAATTGTTCCGTTTCCTAGGCTGCTGAAGCAAGTACTGTGAAATGGGTATTTATTTGCTCATGGTTTTGAGGACAGGAAAATATTCAATCAAGACATGACCCAGGCAAGGCTTTCTCCATGTAGACTGATATTGTGGGGCTGGTTGCCAGTGATCCTTGGTTCCTCTGTCACATGGCAAGGCACATGGCAGCATCTCCCGGTCTCTTCCTTCTCCTCCATTTTAGCTTCTTTCTTCCTGTAGCTTTCTCTCTTTCATGTCTGAATTCATTCCACTTACAAAGAACTCCAGCTAAAGGATTAAGATGCATCCTGATTGAGGTAGCACACATCTTAATGGAAGTAACCTCATCAAAAGGTCCTACTTACAATGGGTCCACACCCACAGGAATGGTTTAGATTTAAGAAAATGTCTTTCTGAGATGCATACAGTTTCAAACCACCATCTTCTACCCTGTGGACCCAAAAAGACATGTTCTTTTCACAAACAAAATACATTCAATTCATCACAATATTCCAAGAGCCTTATATCATTTCAGTAACCATGCTAAGTACAGTCTCATCAAAATCTGTTATAGGTATGGTCTTCCTGAGACAAAATTACCCTGTCTATGTACCTGTGAGAACTAGAGAGCAAGTTATCTGCTTCCAATACAGAAAGGAGGGTTAGGGATAGAATAAACATTTCCATTCCCATAGGGAGAAACTGGAAGGAAAATAGGGGTCACAAGTCCCAAACAATTCCAAAAGCCAGCAGGGCATACTCCATTAGATTTCAAGGTCTGGGAATTATCTATGGAACAATGTTTTGTCCTCCAGGCCTGCTAAAGCAGCAGCCCCCTCCCCTTCAAAGCTTGCACACCAGTCATGCTCTCCCTGAATATTGAGATGAAGGTTCCACCCCCTCCATGTATCGGGATGGCAGCCAGGCTCTCCACAAATGCCAGGACACAGGCTCCACCCTTTCCAAGCATTGGGGTGGTGGCTAGATTCTCCACAGTTCATGGAGCACAGGCTCCACTCTCCCAGAGCACCAGGGCAGCAGTACTCTTCCTGAACAACTGGGCAGAAGGCCTGTCCTCTCTAAGAACCAGGGCAGACTCACCCTTTCCACACACATGGGTGGGCTTGCTCTCTTGGCCCAAGAATATGTCTTTGGTCCAGACCTCAGCTTCCATGGTTCTGCCTTTGAAGTGACTTTTCCTTCAATTTGTCACTTTTCTGTCCCTTTTAGTCCAGGCTGGCAGTGGTTCTGTTCATACAAATTACACAAAAATACTTGTCAGCCTTGCATGTAGTATACAGGAATCTCAACCATCAGACAAAAGAACTTTCTCCACATCCTTCTCGGATAACTGCATTTCCAATCCTGACTTCTGAAATGGCGGACGGGTTCCATGTTCAGTTAAACCCTCACATGGAGCACTATTCTCAGGCAACTTGCTTTCTGGAACCTCAGAATTTTCCAAACCATCAATTTCTGGTTTCTTTGTGCCTGGGAGTTCAGTTCTCAGCTTATCCCTTTCCTTTCATGTTTTACTATAAGCTGCAAGGAGAAACCAGACTGCACTTTCCATACTTAGCTCGGAAATCTCCTCAGCTAAATCCAAGTTTATTGTTTTCAAGTTCTGGCTTCCTTCTGACATCAGAACTCAATTTCACCAAGTTATCTGCCACTTGAAAACAAGGATTGCCTTTCCTCCAGTTTCCAATAACATGTTCATCATTTCCATCTAAGGCTTCATCGGAAATACCCTTAGCATCCATGTTACTACCAACTGTCTCTTAAAAGCAACCTAAGCTTTTTCTCTCAAACACCTCACAATTCTCCCAGACTCTACCCATTATACAATTCCAAAGCCATTTCCACATTTTGGTATTTGTAATAGGAGTAACCCACTCTCCTGGTACCAAAATCTGTTTTAGTTTCCTAGGCTGCTCAAGCAAATACCATGAAATATATCAGGTTAAACAATGGAAATTTATTCACTCTTGGTTTTAAGGCTAGGAAAATGTCCAAAACAAGGCATCATCAAGATGATGCTTTCTCCATGAAGACTGAGGTATTCAGGTCTGGCTGCTGGTGATCCTTAGTTCCTCTGTCACATGGCGGCATCCCTTGGTCTCTTCCTTCTCTTCCTGGTTCCATTTTAGCTTCTTGATTACTGTCCTTTCTCTCTCCAATATCTGTATTCATTCTGCTTAAAAAGGACTCCAGGGAGGCGGGTGTGGCTCGGTGGATGGAGCCCCCGTTTACCATATGGGAGGCCCGGGTTCGCGTCCCGAGGCCTCCTTGTGAGGGTACGCCGGCCTGGGCGGTGCGGTGGGCTGATGCGGCAGGACCTCACGGCAAGGGGGAGATAAGCAGACACAGAGAAGACGCGCAGCGAATGGACACAGCAGCACAGGCAGCAAGGAGGGGATAAATAAAATAAAATAAAAAAAAAAAAAAAAAAAAAAA